>JAJOZX010001194.1:0-167500 GCA_023014485.1 Bathynomus jamesi | reverse complement strand
ATATATATATATATATATACAAAACATGAATTATATATATATATATTATATATATATATATATATATATATATATATATATGATGAATAAAACGTGTTACTTTCGTGAAATAATTTTCATATATATATATATATATATATATATATATATATATGAAAATTATTTCATGAAAGTGACACGTGAAAAATATTTATGATGAATAAAACCACGAAGGGAAAAGAAACACAAAGTCATTAGACGAAAGCGCTTGAGCACCACTTTGTGTTTCTTTCCCTTCGTGGTTTTATTCATCATATATATATATATATATATATATATATATAAATCATTTAATTTTATACGAAACTCAGAGATTTTGTTCAGTGCGATGGAATGCAAGTGACACAGTTTGAAAATTTGCAGACACTGAATTACATGTCACTTTCAGAGTGATATGTTATTCAGTGTCTGTGCGCATAAATTACGTAGGACTCTCAAACGCTGTCGACAGTGTTTGAGAGGGATGCAGTTTTCCTTCCGCGCTCATTGAATTACGAAGTACTCTCAAACGCTGTCAATAGTGAATGCAAATGACACAGTTTTCAAGTCCACGCGACACTGTCGACAATGTTTGCAAGCCATACATAATTTTGCGTGTAGCACTTGTATTGTCACTCCACGCACTTGCAAACACGTACACCTCCAAATCTCACCACTTGAATAAGATATCACTTTAACTGGAAAACACTGCACTTGCATTCAGGATCACTTGCATTTAATATCATGTATTTTTTTGCAAGTGATATCTTATTCAGGCCACCCTTGATAACCATCGTGTTAATGTGTTTATCTAGATGTTCCAGCTTCGAGTGTTGGTCGTTTTGTTTCTGTTCCATGAGATCCACTTACTGCACCCCTCTTTCTTGAGGGCGCCGTTAAATGAATCACTACTTAGGATTGCCGTTAGGAGTTTGACGATGGTTTTTCCCTCTATCAGGGTGTGTAAATTTTAGTAAAGTCAACAATTCTAAAAACTACTAGTGACCAAATGATGCATTTTTATGTGCTAAATCGAAATATGGCTTTAAAATCCAGATTTGACCACTCCTAGCTCCTAGCTACTACATGACATCATTTGAGCATTAGTAGTTTTTGAATTGTTGACTTTACTAAAATTGACACACCCTAAATTAATGGAAATCAGAGGTGAAGGAGATGAGGACACACAGGTCGGAGACTGCAGTGTCAGACCCAGGAAGACTCCTGACATCAACCCAGATGCCACCAAACTCTCGGAGCTTATTGACTGGAACTCTGGCATGACTGACCCTGCTCTGACCTGCTCCCTCATCACTGCTGCAATCAAGGAGTTTCTGGATAGACCAATGGAAGTTCCTGCATGGCCCTCACACACACAGTCAGCAGAGAGGTGTGTAAGGATGAAACTGAAGCAGCACAACATGTTTACTCACAAGATAGGAGGGAGGCGTACATCAGTGGCCAGTGGCCAGTAGGGAGCTCATGTCCAGGAACAAGAGTAAGGTAGACATGGCATCCTTGGCAAAGTTCAAGAAACCTATCTATATTTCTAAGTTTTAATATTGAAATACAATCAAAATGTCTTTAACTGTATGTAATGTATGTAAAATGTAGTTATATACAATAAAAAAAATACTTGCAAAAATTGCTGATTTTTCATAAACTTCAACTTCAAATATAGGTAGCTAGGAGTGGTCAAATCTGGATTTTAAAGTCATATTTCGATTTAGCACATAAAAATGCATCATTTGGTCACTAGCAGTTTTTTGAATTGTTGACTTTACTAAAATTGACATACCCTATCCCTCCATTATCAGGGAGTCAGAGAGTTCTTGTTCATCATCAGCAAAACTTATTACTTTTTTTAATTTCACCCGTGTTAAACTTTTAATTAAAAAAAACTGAAATCATATATGTCGTCTCTTATGCTTCCTCAGACTTTACACACCTTCTGATTTCTTTTTGTTGACCTAACCTAACCTGCGTAACCTAACCTCAAAAAAGTAGGTCATATAAGAAAAAAGGCTTATTTACAAAGTTCGCCGTAATTGGCAGCAACTAAGCTTCCTATTGGCAGTACTTTGGGATATATATACTGTACCGTTAATGTGAATGGCTTCATAAATCCGATAATATCTGGCTGCAATTTCGGATACTGAAATGCTCCTGCATGAGATACAGTATTGATCGGTTCAGTGAAATCAATCGCCTGCATTCGATCATGGTATAATGTAGTTTTCATAGAAAATAAAATAAAATTTCACTTAAACAAAAATTCAACTAAATTAAGGTAAAAATAAATAAAAGATAAACAAAAGTTTAAAAACTTATATTTAAATATCAGAAATCTTCAAGTATGAGACAAAAAATTTTAAGTTGCAAAAAATATGTCATTTTAGATTTTTTAAATAATTTACACAATAACTAAGCGAGGTTAAGTGACGTTCAGTCGGTGTAGTAGTTGGATGGGTGACCATCTTTTGTTTTCAAATGATGTGGCAACCCGTGGTTCGAATTCACATTACCTCAAACGTTATTATTGGCACAGTACTTATACGTTATACATAATCTTTCAGAAATTGCAAAAACAAGAATTGTAGATTAAATATTTATTTATGAATATTTAGAATGACGACGACAAAAGGACCTTCACAAACTGTATTAAACCGCATTAAATAATTTTAAACACCTCAATAGTATCAGTAGTATAGGATCATTTTGTGCGAGTTGGAGAAGATGGGTAGGGGTGCCAGTGCCAAGGAGCGTGAGAGGCGGAAAGAGGGCAGGGGTACCAGTACCACCCCTATAACAATAAATAAATGAAATATAAAATTAAAATTAAAAAAATAAAATTAGGAAAATTAAAACATTAAAATTAAAAGTAAAAAAATGTGCGATGTCACAATATGAACTTTAGCGACTACCATTTTAATAGTAAAAATTTTGAAGGGATAAAGGTATAAGGATTACCTGATGCAGCACGCTGATGCAATTTTAATAAGGATTAGGAGTCACCTGTAACACACAGACGAAAAATACTACTACCAATAAAATTACAAATACTACCACTACTAATAATAATACTAGGAACTATAGGGGCCCACCATCTCAATGGAATTTTTTTCAAAGGATATAAGGTATAGGAGTCAACGTTAACACAATGACACAATAAAATATAAATATAAGGTATAGGGTCCCCAGCAACACTGTCTTAGACACAGAATATAACTAATAAGACTAATAATAACAATAACTAATAATAATAATAATAATAGAATTATTATTATAAGTATAGAATAAACAGACCAACGGCAACACTGACTTAGGCATAATACTAAAACTAATAATAAAAAAGTAATAATACTCACCGTTGAATGAGCCCAAGAGCTTTGTTTAATATTAAAACTTTCAAAATAAATTATTTACAAACACACATTATACAATGAACAATCTGTTTAATACTAAGACTATCAAAATAAACCATTATGCACCAAATTCTAACACTTTATACACTTTAAATATATAAAAATTCGAAACTTAAGTTTAACACACATCTGTACCCTATCAATTCTGAATAAAAACAGGTCTAGGCAAACAGTCACAGCCAGTCAATGAGTAACTCCTTTGAAAAGGATGAAAAAGTTGAAAAGGTACAGTCTAAAAGCCGCCTCTAGTCATTCATATCCTCACAGACCCAGCCAATCTCCGAACGGAGAAAATTATAATTTTGAAAAATACATTTGAGTAAATAAATAACAGAAATCTAATAAGGACACCAATAAATATTAAATTATAAACTCTGGATGACTATTAATTTTGCACATTAGTCTGTACCAGTGCGCTGTGATATTCATCTGCGTAATACTTTTAGAGTGCTTCTCAGAACGGACATATTTTCCAGTGAGATTAAACAATATATACAGGGCGTCCCAAAAAAATGTATACACACTTTAACAGCTGATAGCTCAATTGATGTTTCTTTCTTTCCAAGTTAATCCCATTAGAATTAATAATGGCAGTCAGACTAAGCTTTGAACAAAGGAAATTCATTCTAAAATGCTACTGGAAGTGTGAAAACGCAGTTGAAGTGCAAAGACAGTTTAGGAGGGAGTTTCAAACAGATCCACCAACGCGACTTACCATCACTCGAATTAGAGATAAGTTTGAAGCCGATGGAACTGTTCAGAATGTCCACAAGAAGCGTTCCGGAAGACCACGGACATCGACAAGCCCCACAAAGCAAGAAAGAGTACTGGAAACGTATCACCAAAGTCCAAGAAAATCTGTGCGGCAAGCGAGTCGTGAGGTAGGAATTTCAGAATCGTCTGTCCAACGCATTTTGAAGCGCTGTCAATGGAAAAGTTACATTCCAAGATTAGTCCATGCTATTAATGAAGATGATCCGGACCGAAGAGTGGAGTATTGCGAGTGGTACTTGGCACGATGTGGATGTGGATTGGACGAAGGGGTTTCGTAGAATACCCTCCGCGTTCACCAGACCTCACACCACTAGACTTTTTTATGGGGATACTTAAAAGACAAAGTCTACGCTATAAAACCTGCAACAGTCGCTGAATTGAGAGCAGCCATTGAACGAGAATGCACACAAATACCAAACGAAATGTTTCGTGATGTTTGCGATTCCATTTCTTCGCGTTATCAGCAGTGCCTGGACCAGAACGGACGTCAGTTTGAAAACAGGCTTGACAAAACAATTAAATAATGTCTGTAGATTCTATTACATTTTGAAAATGAAATGTATTTTAATAAACACTGCCTTTATAATTATTTAAAGTGTGTATACATTTTTTTGGGACGCCTTGTATATCAGAATAATAAAACATGTAAAGAAATATCTCGAGTCAAAAGCCTTTTAATATACATGCAACAACCCAATAGTAATTTTATGAAACACTTTGACAGAATCTTATACATAGTTCAGACAACCATACCTAGACATATGCAATGGCAGGAGGATGAGGATGGTAAATAATTTCCTACTCCAACAACTCTTGCAAATAAGGTGAGATGACGGTGAGGTGCGAACGCAGTTCCGTGTTGAACCTCATCAGTACAAGATTACAGGAACATGCAGTAATAACTCAAATAAAACAGAATCACTGCACACGCTCTCTCTCTCTCTCTCTCTCTCTCTCTCTCTCTCTCTCTCTCTCTCTCTCTCTATATATATATATATATATATATATATATATATATATAACGTTTGACGATCGTGATGTTTCTCTTCCATAACGATATATATTTTAGTAAAAAGACATCGTTTTCCTATATTTGAAACATTAAACAAAGAATTGGTGTTAATTTGAGTACAGTATTTAATTTCGTGTACTTCCTCTATTGATCCACCTATAAATTTGATATCAACATCATCTGTCCAATAGAGCATTCAGGTTTCGCGAGCAGGGGGGAACGAAGACATCCGATCACTATTACTCAAACTAAACGTAAAAGACTGGGGGTTGTACCAAAATTTCAATAAGCCAGTATGTACAGTGCTTACAAGAAGTCTCACGCCTTTGTCTCGTCCCAAGCTAGTCTGTTAGGCATAAAATGGGCGGTCCTTATGGCAGCGGAGGTGTGTTCGGATTGGTGCACATAATTGCTCTAACCCCATCAATGACGTCCACATTAGCTTTCTGTTGATCACTCTATCTATTTATATATAGAGACATACTGCATATAGATATATACTATAGAGTATACAGGGGATAACGTGTCTCAGTCCCAGCTATGGTAGTTGTCTAACAATTAACAGTCTCAAGTGCAAGTTACGTTAACACCTCCACATAAACTACCCTGGACTAAAATAACATACGTGAAGCCCTTACCCAGAAACCATTTAAAAGGTGTGATTTAAAAGCTCTCTCTCTCTCTCTCTCTCTCTCTCTCTCTCTCTCCCTCTCTCTGATCACACCGCATCCCATCAGAGGTCTTCAGCAGGGACATCGTCAATGTATCCATATAACGTTAATAATAACCGAAACTCGAGGAAAATATACTCTCTGCCTTCCGCTCTATCCCAAATCCTTTTCTCTTAGTAGCCTCTTAATACAAACTAATCTATCATATTTTGCTACTTTTTAACTCAGGTAGGATTCAATTCCATTCCTCTAGTGTAAGAGATACTTAAATTCATGTGTGTATTATGCCATATGATGTGCGTAACAAATAATCATTTTTAAATAGTTGGAGCGTTCAAGGTCATCTGTAATAATCCATAGACTACCCCTCAAGCCCACTCTCAACACTGACTCAAGTAGATGGACGCTTTACTGGACAGCAATATTGCCAGATACTGGAAGCAACTGTAACAGGTACCGTCTACCTTTATATGCTTCAGCAGTTTCTCGAACCACAGCTTCTTGATGATGGCATTCTTGATAATGTTGTGTTTCAACAAGATGAAGCACCATAAATTTTGGATTTGGTCATTCCAAGCCACACGTTAACTTTTGGAGAGTCTCTTTGCCATTCTATGACTTCAGACGGTCTTTCATTGGACCAGATAATGAAAAAATTATGAAAATAAAATTATGAAAAAAATTTAGAAATTTATACATTTTTAACACATATTAAACATGATAAACATAAATAAAAGTGTGTTTTTAAAAAATTTGCCCGATTTCATTGAAATAGTTAATTCTGGGACACCCTTTATATTGAGACAGTATAATGTAATGCCCAGCTAATATTATGATGACTAGGATTGCTCCATAACCATCCCAACATCCCGAAACTTGGTCATTCTGCTTCTTAATCATTTGTATTTTAAACACTAAAATGTAGCAGAAGTGACGTAATAATGGACGTCATTGATTGGGTTAGAGCAGTTATGTGCACCAATCCGAACACACCTCCGCTGCCATAAGGACTGCCCATTTTATACCTAACAGACGAGCTTGGGACGAGACAGAGGCGTGAGACTTCTTGTAAGCACTGTACATGGGATCTCACCTAACCTTAAGTTTTTAAATAAAATATTTTGGTTCACGCTATCATAGGCTATGCTTATATCCAAGAAACAGTTATAAATAACTGAATTTCTGGCAGTATATTAAATATAAGCTCCTGCAGTCCATAGGTACAAAAATTAGAGGAGAGTTAACCTTTAAATCCAAAATAATTAAGAGCTGTCCATAAATAAGACCAATATGATATTTTTTTTAGCATCAAACGTAATATTTATTACGAAAAGTTTCAAAATAAAATATTCCAATTTAGATTCGACTGCTGTGAAATAGCACTGTTTCCTCTTCATCTTTTCAACCTTTCAAATGTTCCGTGCGATGATTCCTCATTTCAAGAAGGTCAAGCTTGTCGCCCCTCTTCTCTTTTTTTTTTTTTGTCTTAATTAAAACTTTAATGCATGAGGGAACTGATGGTTTCTCAAACTGAATTTTGTGCTCATATAAACGCAAAGGGCTTTGCAGTCCTTTCTCTTTTTAATGGCTTTCAGCGCGGGTACATCAACGGTCTTACATATGGGCCCATTTACATATGGGCCAAATGGGCCATGGTTCAGGGCGGAAAATTTTAGGGGGCGGCAAAATTTTGAGGGCAGTAAAATTCTGGAGGAAAAGTCGTAACAAGAAAGAAGGTAACAAGAAAGCACGTTTTAGGTAGGGAAAAAACCCAAAATTTCTGGTATTTTTTTTAGCTAAAAAAACGGAGAAAAGTTAGTACCACTTACAAAAAATCTCATTACGTTTGAACGAAGTCGATTTCAAAGTTGGTCCTTGACCTTAATATATTTTATTAATTTCAATAATATCTTTATTTTAAAGCTAATTATTTTTATTTTATTTCAGATTTATTGTTTACACTTTACAGAGTATCAAGCCAAAAATTGGCCAATTATTTTGCTTAAGGTTTTCTCTATAAAATTGAATTTATATTTTTTCTATTTTGCAACTTTGAACTTTGAAACTGGACAACATTTAAAATTTAAAGACAAGATTGTGTTTATCTCAGTTTAGTACAATAATAGTATTTATACAAAGTAAGAAGAAGGCAGTTTTTAAGACAATTTTGAATTTTTTATGTTAACTTAACTGCCTATATATATGTAGTTAGCTGTTAGAGACCTACTCAGCCTGGTTGAGCTATTTTTTTTAAATACATAATTATAATATATTTTATTAATTTTAATAATATATTCTATTTTAAAATATATTACACTGGGCAACACGTATTTTATTGAATGATATCTGACACTTGATTCTAGGTAATTTGGGTGCGCTGAATACGAATTTCAACTCGGTTTGGCTCTATCAGGTCCTGATTCTTGTCGACAGCCTATGTGCCATTTTCCAGATTTTTCAAATTAGGACTAAAAAATTAAGTCATGTGTTAAATTTTTTTTTCAAGTTTCATGAATACAAGCAGTTCAAACTACAGTAAAATTACATTATAACGATAGAAATGACTTAAAATAAAAAAACAAACAGATATGAAGCTTTCACTGTGGCAAACATTTTCTTTTGTAAGACTTTCTAGCGTATTTGCTTGTTGATGGCAGGTCTCTTTTCAAGCACCAGCAGTAATCAGCCATCATGTGGGAATCCCAGCGGCCTTGGTACCGTTCCTCCATAATTTTTATATCTTGGTGGAATCTCTCCCCTTGTTCGTCACTTACATCACCTAAATTACTTGGAAATTGGTCAAGATGGCTATTCAAAAAATGCATTTTTATGCTCATATTGCAACCTAACTCTTTGTAGTCCCTTAAAAGTTTTTTACGATTTCTTCGTAGTTATCTGCCCTATAATTGCCTAAAAAGTTTTCTATCAAGTCCACGAATGAGAACCAGCCATTTTTTCGCGTTCATTCATGACATTAGGAAAATTGCTGTCTTTAATCATTGTTCTTATTTGTGGACCGTCGAAAATTCCCGCCTTGATTTTTTCATAACTTAAACTTGGAAATTTTGAAGTTATGTATTTGAAACACTCGCCGTTCGTATCTAAAGTTTTTACATATTGTTTAATGAGGCCTAGTTTTATATGCAGAGGAGGAAATATGATTTTATCTCTGCTCTCTAAAGGTGGATTAATTACGTTTTTTTCTCCGACAGTAAGTGATGTTCGTGCTGGCCAGATTTGTTTGAAATAATGTTCTTCCTTGGCTCTGCTGTCCCATAAGCAAAGGAAGCAGGGATATTTAGTATACCCTCCTTGTTGTCCTAGCAGAAAATTAACCATTTTTAAGTCAACACATATGATCCACTCGTGCTCCCTATATTTGATAAGATTTAAAACCTTTTCTATATGTTCGTACTTTTCTTTTAATTTTGTTGAGTGCCCAATCGGTATCGAGCCGTATAGATTGCCATTATGCAACAACACACACTTAAGACTTCTTTTCGAACTGTCTAAAAACAAGCGCCAATCATTTGCATCGTAAGACTCAACCCCATCTTCTTTAACAAACCAACTATGTCGCAGCAATATACTAAACTATCCTCTGTTCTAAAATATTTAACAAGTTCTTCTTCTCTTTTTCTGTAAAATGAAATGTATGTGTTTGAAGTAAGCAAGTTTTTCTCTTTAAGTCTTGAAGCTAAAATTTCCGCAGCCTTTTTTGGCAAATTTAGATCCCTTACAAGATCATTCAACTCGCGCCTGGTTAAACTTTTGCGGATCGTTTTGACTTTCAAATACGCTGGGGTCAAAATCGGTGTCTGACTCCTCAAAGTGCATAACAATATTTTCAGGAACATCTTCAACTAATTCTTGAGTTGGCAGACCCTTAAATTTTGGAATGGGGATCTCATTTGAATGTAGCACAGGTCGTATCGCGGTGTCGAAATTTGGGTACTCGATACAATGTTTATTTTTCTTAGTGAAGCCCGAAGTCTTGACAAAGCAAAGGTAGCAATCGGTCTCGTGGTTAGTAGGCTCTCGCCACACCTGATATGGAAAAAAAATTGTAAAGCGTTAACAAAAGCGACGAGAGACTTGTTTTTATGAATTTTATCAAAAGTTATCACCCAAACATTTAACATTTCTATGTGTTTCAACCTTATGCAATATTTGAGATTCTTATAAACATTTTCTGTAAATTTTTGTTTATGTACCTAAGTTACAATTACATTTAGGTAAGTTACAGTATACTAGTGATTAAATTACGTAGTTTTATGAAATCATAAACTTACCATCGGAACTCCAAAAGGTATTTTTGAATCCGAACCCTTCGTCCAATGTCGCAGTCTTTCAATGCATAGAGTGCAGGCTTTATGTGGAGCCCACGATTTATCTTGGTCCCCCAGTTTTATGCCAAAATAAGCTAAGTAAGCTCTTTTTACGAAGTCAGTTATATTTGCTCGTTGATGTGGAAGTGTAAAATTTCCACATATATAACAGAAGGAATCAGGGTTGTTTTTGCATTTGAACTTTCTAGTGCTTGATGACATATTGCTTGATTGTTCTGCCAATTTGTAAAGGTATTTAAAGCCCTTAATTCATATAAATTTAAGAAAATCTGAAATATAAGCACAAAAATTAGTTTAAATAGGTACTTATTATGAAATAGGTACTTACAATCTATGAAATTAAACTAGAAACACGGATGAGTAGGTACAATATAAATTACGTCTAATTAAATCAACTATATTAAATCACGATGACAAAATTACTCACTAAATCATATGCCAATTCAAAATTATGTTAATGCCCAAGCTTAATTAACTAACTCAACTGACTGACTGACTGACTGACTGATTGAATTGACTGATTAACTCTGGAAACGAGTCGCTTTTATATATTTTAGTTGTCCCTCTAGAATACTCTACAGAGAACAGGAACGCTCGAGAAAATTTTAGAATTCTATGATATTTTTAGCTTAATTTACTAATATTAAAATGGGTTAAAAATGACAAAATTAAAAATATTTTTAGGGTGTTACATATAAAAATATACATAATACAACAATACCATAACAATAGGTACAAATACCTAGATAAAAACCTAGTTGCATAATGTGTAACTGCAAAAAGACAGCGAGTATTGAGAAAAAAACCTTTTTATGAATACGACGAAAGAGGAGGGGTGTTGAGCAAAATCAGGACCTGATAGAGCAAAACCGAGTAAAATTCGTGCTCAGCGCACCCAAATTACCTAGAACTAACTGTCAAATCTAATTCAATAGACAAAAAGTTGAAATTTATTCCCCAGTGTTATTTATATTTTTAATTAATTTCAGATGTATTTATTTTTTCAGATGAGTGATGGGAGAAAAAGACTAAACGGCTCGGAGTATAAGAGGAGAGCTCTGGAGAAAGCTGAAAAACAACGAGATGTTATTGACAAAACTGCGAAAATTGATACTTTCTTCAAGAAATCTGATATAAAGAGCAAAAATGTTGAAACAAATCCGAATGTTCTTTTAAAAGAATTAGAATGTACCGAGATTAGAAGTTTCCAAGAAGATCAAAATGTTAATGAAGGTCCTAGTAATTTTAGATTATCTGGTAGAGAAGTTCAAGAATCCTGCCTACCCTATACTAAGTCTTGTGATGTAGGTAGCATCACAACTACCTCCAGCAATACTTCCATTGGACAAGACCCCAGCATTATGGGAAGTTAATGATGCTACACGTCATTATGTGTCAGAGCATGACATAAATCAGGACCTAGAAAACATGAACTTTTCTCAATCAAAGAGACGTTTTGGCAGATATTTTTGTAAAACCTTATTTGAAACACAGCTTGTCAACGGAGAGAAGGTGAAGAAAACATATTTAATGTATTCAGAGAACACAGGCTCAATTTTCTGCGTTCCATGTCAGTTATTTTGGTAGAACTACTAAAATTAGTAAGGAAGGATTTGATGACTGGAAGCATGGAAGTGAAGCATTAACAAGCCATGAAAATTCCTCTGAACATAAGTCATGTGTGTTACCGATGAAAATGAAAAGTTCAACTCTTGGAAGAATTGACAGACGACTTTTCTATCAAATTGATGAGGAGAAGTATTGGACTTGGAGGAATGTTTTACAACGAGTTGTTGCAGTGATCCGGTCACTGGCATTTCATGGTTTACCTTTTAGGGGCCACATTGAGAAATTTGGTTCTGTCCACAGTGGAAACTTTATAATGGCTTTGGAACTGATTGCTGAATTTGACCCTTTTCTGGCGGAACATATTGCAAAATACAAAAATCCAGGAAAAGGTCATACCTCGTACTTGTCTTCGTTTACATGTGAGCAATTCATCAAACTAATGACTGACAAATTTACCAGACAAATAACTGAGGCAGTGAAATGTGCGAAGTACTATTCCATTATTGTGGACTCCACCCCAGACATATCACACGTCGATAAACTTGCAGTTATTCTGAGATAGTAAAAGAAGATGGGCATCCCGTAGAGCGATTTTTGGCATTCCTTCCCAGCGTAGGCCACAAATCAGAGCAGCTTTTCAACTCAGTTGCCAGCATATTAAAAATGCATGATCTCAACATTGCAAACTGCAGAGGACAGTTGTATGATAACGCTCCCAATATGTCAGGGACTTACTTCGGCTTGCAAGCCAAAATAAAAGAAGCGTCCCCAGTAGCAGTTTACGTACCCTGCTCTGTACACTCATTAAATTTGCTGTAAGGAAGCCATTGATTTTTTCGCACTTCTCCCAAATCTTTACGTGTTCTTCACTGCCTCCACTCACCGTTGGGAAATACTACAAAATCATATTACCAAATCTGAAAATGTAACGCTAAAGAGCTTATCAGCCACTCGATGGTCAGCCCGTGAAGAAGTGTGTAGGAGTCTCACTAAAGACTGGGAAGAGGTTATAGAGGCACTTACGTCCAGTGAAGAAGATGAATCAGAAAAGCCTTGCACACGCAGTGAAGCATCAGGCTACCTCAATCAACTGCAACGCCTTGAAACTACAATTCTTTCTTTAATGTGGGGTGACATTCTGGAAAGGTTCAGTGCTACTAGTAAGCAGCTCCAAGCAGTTAACATTGATCTTGGTGTCGTAGCAGAACTGTATGCATCATTGACATTCTATGTAAAAGGTGCAAGAGACAACTTCGACTTTTATGAAGAAGCAGCAATTAAGAAATCATTTATCCGCGAATATGAAGTTACAATGAAAAGAAAAAAGAAAAGAAAACTTCGAGTCGACGAAACTCGCGAAGGCGAGGTAGAATTAGATGGATGAAGGAACTTCTTCATTAATACTTATCTTGTGGTACTTGACAGATTATTGTCGGAATTAAACTGTTGCAAAGATGTGTATGAAAACCTCCATGCACGGTTTGCATTTTTTACAAAAGTCACCACCTTGAATCCGACAGATATAACTGCCAATGCTATTAAGCTTTGGGAATTTTACAAGGATGGCTTGGCGGAAGCATTTGTTAATGAGTGTCTTCATTTCCGTGGATTTCTTCTGAATTTGGAGAAAACTCCTACGAGCATTCTTAAGATGAGTGAGATGATCCAAGCAAAGGGATTAAAAGAAGTTTACCCATATGTTGATATTGCTCTCAGGATCTTCCTATGTACGCCGGCTTCAAACTGTTCTGCCGAAAGATCTTTTTCTGTGCTGCGACGACTAAAAAACTACCTAAGGTCAGTGATGTCAGAAAATCGTCTCAACTCTTTAGCTATCCTTAGTATTGAATCGGAACTCACGAGAGCTCTTAGCTACACTTATTAAGCAGATTACATTTTCTCCAATGTTTTCAAAACATTTTCCCCAATTTCAATGAAATTTCTAGCAAATAATCATTATATATAGCAGCATTGATGGTATTCATTTCGATAAAATATTTTTATATTTAAAATAATTATCTAATTTTATTGAAAAATATGTAAAATATTGTGTTCCGAATTATTAAGCAAGTATTCTATTTACGGATCTAAATGGTGAAAATGGGTAAGAAGAAGGATTTAACATTAACTGAGAAAAGAAAAATAGTCAAGTTACTCGCTGAAAATATAAAATCTATTGAAATTGCGAAGCAATTTGGCAGAGCTTATCGAACTGTAAACAAGTTTGTAGCGGAGGGCACCAAACTGAGGCAGCGAAGTGATAAAAGAGCTATAAGAAAAGTGATAAGGCGGCAGATATCTGTAATCAAGCGCAAATTGCAAAGCATCCATTGTCCTCAAGAAAAAGGTTTTTGAGCAGGCTGGCATGCATAATGTACCAAGAACATCTCGATGTGGAATCCTCCAAACAATTGGCAAGACGTGTAAACCTACGATTCAGTCACCATTAGCACCCAGGTACAAGAAGCAGCGTGTTGAATGGGCGCTTCAGTACGTGAAAACAGATTTTAATACGGTATTGTTCACCGATGAATGAAAAGCAACCCTTGAGGGACTTGATGTTTGGTCAAGAAGATGGATTGCTGAGAGCCAACTTCTACCATCGAGATTAAGACGCCAACAAGGTGGAGGTAGTGTCATGTTTTGGGCAGGATTGATAGGCAATGAAGTAGCTGTCCCATACAGAGTACCTGATCGGGTAAAAATGAATGCCCAGTCTTACACAAACTTTCTAAAAGAAAACCTCATTCCATGGTAGAGATTGACCCTTAGCAATCCATGTTCTTGACCAACTCATCATATTGATTCCTTCGCAGCTCAGCAATCTCGGCGGAAACTGCTTTGAGGACAACGGTCGATTTCGTAACTAAACATAAAGATCGTAAAGATAACCTACAATGCATTTCTGTTCACAACATTAAGGGATTGTTTTATATATATATATATATATATATTATTTTATATTATATAGTCTATATATATATATTATTGTATCATATTATATATATATATATATATATATATATATATATAAATAAAATATATTATCATAATATATATATAATATATTATGATTGATATAAAAGTATCTTATATGTTAAGATATATTTTGCTAGAGTAAATGCCTAAACCATTTGACTGCATTTTACTGAAAATCCTTATATCAAATATCTATTTATTGCTAAATGGTAACTTCGTAAGTGTCCGAAGGGCGGCTAGATCAGTATGGCCCTTGGCGCCAGGAAACCTAAATTCGCCCCTAGGTCCGTCTTTTTAACAGAGCTCACAATGTATTTTTTTGATTGAGTACTGAAAATGTCTCCTTCCTCCTTCTTAGGTTTCTTGTTTTTAAGCCTCACTCGTCTAAAGTATTCTTTATTAATATGGCCAAGAACTTTGCAGTCCGCCCCCAAATCGACTTTGGTAGATGTACCGACGAGGTAGATCTGATTTATGCGTCTCAACGGGCACTTGTTAAGCGTGAAAGGTCCAATAATCAAACAAAGGCCTGATGAAAGTTGCTTCAGGAATACAACCCTCTTTCCTTTGTGGAGACCGGAAACAACAATGCACACGGTTCCAAGAGTAAGGGATGTCCAAGAGTAAGGGATGTCTTAAGATATCTTAAGATAGTGGAGCGACGGCTTTTTCTGAACAGGGCGCTTCCTTTTCTTAACTTCAGTTGGATAATAACTTTGGGATTTCTTAATAAGTACTGTACGAGTACCTCCGTTCTTTTCACCTCCATCAAGCAATATATATATATATATATATATATATATATATATATATATATAGCTCTCTCTCTCTCTCAACTTATTTGCATATTTCGTACAGAGAAAAAAATAATTCTAATAATAATCTTTATTCGGAAAGAACCCATTACATGAGATATGTATTACATCCATACTGGTTTACACAATGTTGGGATTAACGTTTAATTTTTCTAGTTTAATTATAGTATTCTTATCTCAATATGCCGTTGGGAAGCATGACAGCTTTTCAGGCAAAAGTCCTTGAGATTCATTTCTATTTTTACGAAGGAAAATAAAAAATATAAATAGAATTTGTGAAAAATAAAATAATGTTGCATTTAGTTAACTCTGTCATTACAAATGAAAATTGAAATAATCTTTGAAATAATAGAAAATGATAATAGAAATAATAATAGAAATAATAGAATAGAAAAACGGTGAACACTACAAATCCTGATACAGTCTCATAGGTACAAACACACGGAGGAGTGAGGCATATTATAACTATGGCGTAATATATTGGAAACTTTTAACATCTAATTTATATGGTTTATGAATGCACCCATTTGAGATTGAATTTTGCATATATAATAGGTGATTTTCATTGTTTTGTAATATTCACAAGTCAAGTTGCAATATATATATATATATATATATATATATATATATATGTGTGTGTGTACACATTAGTAGGAGTTTATAAGGTGTTTCTTTAGTGAGTTGCGAAAAGAAATTAATGATGGTGCTTTTCTGATGTTTATGCGTATAGCGTTCCAGATATCTACCCCTTTGTAGGAGAAAGCATTTCCTGCAATTTGCATGGATTTGGTTTATGTGTGAAATCATAGGTATGATTATGGTTGATCTGGTGGGAGATAATCACACTGTGAATGGGCGAAGTATAGTTTCTATTACACTGGTCAAAAAATGTTTACTGTTTTTCGATAACATGTACGAAATAACCTGTTTTTTACTAAATTTGGTACGCTGATCGCGAAAATGAGTCATAAAGATGTAGCACGCACAGTTTTGTTTTGTTATCCTGGATTCTTTTATTTGTTTGCAAAACATATGAACGTACATATCAGTATATTCATAACGTACATCTCACTATATTCATAACATACATATCACTATTCATTCCCTCTAGTCATATGTAAGAGAAAGCACACGCAATGTTGGCCACACACATTGCTGAATAAGCCTTGGAAACGGTACGGATTCCATACAATTTGTGGGGATTGTAGCTGTTTAAGAAACTTTACAATAATGGGGTCACTCCAAGGGGAATCTTCCAACGAATCAAAGTAACACATTCGCTCTCTATTTTTAAAGTAAAGTGCAATCCATTGAAGTTCTTTCCCGGTAGAGAAATTTGTGTTTAGCATGAGTGCGCCGCAATCTTTCGTAATTGGTACATTTACCGTTTCATCCTTCGCGTACGTCCCCATAAATATGTCTCGTGTGAAGCAATCTTTTTTCATTACAGCTCGAAGTGTGACTTCATTCATTTTTAAAAGTCGTTTATGACCCCCCCTCCTTATCTGGTCAATCTCAATCAGAGCTTGCGATTCCAGATAAAATATCACGCTAATAGGGGCGACTAATGCCTTATCGAACTCGAGTCTTATTGCCGCATTTCTTTGCTGGGGGTTTAATTCGGTGTTCACACATGCACAATAGTCGCGGGAGACCAAAATATAACTATTTACGCGGCCTATAAAATAGTTTAGCGTTACACCTGTACCAAAACCGTCACATCCCCTGACACTCTGAATCAGATTGTGATATGCCTTTGAACAAAGAGTAAACTCAGCAGTATTCTACAGAATACCTCGTCTCTAGCGATACTCCTGCAGCCGAGCCGTTGAAAAGTAGTGTAATATTTTTCAATTCAAAATTTTTAAATTTAAATGCTGATTTTTTATATTTACCAGTCAAGGAATCATGCCCTAGCATTGCAACCAACATTCTTTTTGGTAGAATTTCGGGAGTTACATTCTCTATTTGGACTGTAAACATCTTCATTTGAACTCTATTTATGGGGTATTTGGCCGTGGCCCTCAGTAAATTATTCTCAATTTTCATTCGCTAGCAGAGCTTAACTTCACCTGTCGTACGCGAAGATATGTATCCATAAAATGGATTACCACTGGTTTCGAAGCCTCTTCACTGGCATCATCTAGGTTTAAGAATATCTCGGGGGCCGTGCGGCCAATTTTAACTTTCATATCAACCCCATTCACAAGCAGTTTCTCTTGGAACGAAAAATCACTGTGCAGCCGCCAATAACTCGTAGATTTTCTTTTTAGAACTTTTTAAATAACTTTTTATAAATCTTTCTTCTTTAGGGAGATAATAGCCCTAAGGTTTCCTTTGCGTTTTTTGAAAAGTTTAGTACATTTTCCAAGTAGGACCTATAGTGGTAGTAGCCAGATCCTGACAAAATATTTGTCTGATTTAGGTACACGTCACACTGGCTGATTATGGTGTGCAAAAAGTTCGCGGGTATATACTGTAATCGTTTTTGCAATCTGTTCCGTTTGAATGTGCTATTCTCAGTTTCGCATACATAAAAATATTGCTTGGGTCATAAAAGTATGAGCCTGCAGACGGTATAACGAACTCGATAGTACCGCTTGATGAACCAACTGTGTTCAACAGGCTAACTGTAATAAAGTCAGATTTAGTGATACATGTTTGCGTAGGTGGAAGATCAAAGCGGGCTAGCTCAGATTTGCAACATTCGCTGCTGTGTAAGTGCATGAAACGCGCCATGACGAAGGAGTAATAATGTTACCTTTCACGTCAAATGCTCATTCTCCAATTTTAGCTGGTACAATAAACTGAGCAGATCACACGATAGCTCGTGAAAAGTGTCTCTTTGGAAGGTTAAACCATATCTGCCCTCAGGTAAAATTTTTAACAGCTTTGTCTCTAATATTTCTACTAGCCTCTGATTTTAACAGCAAAGTATGTAGTGGTGTACCTTTGTTTACGATTTCATGAAGTAAATCAGATGTAAGATTTGAACTTTTCAGACTCTCGTTTAAATCTCTCACAATATCCTCGGCAGTGTCATAATGTCCTGGACCTAATGTTATTTCTGTAGTGTAGTACTGTGGCCCCCGTTCCGGGCCGAACGTATGGTATCCAATTCGATAGGCTTATGCAGTTCTGTTATAAAGTTGGACAGGGTGTTGTTAGGATATGCACCCAAAGATGCTGAGGATGGCAGTGCAAATTAGAAGTGGTCGGGCGACATGGTGTATACTACTTAAGTTTCATTATTGGAACAGCTTTTATATCGGAGTTGAATCTTTCCGGGTACCCTAGCAACTTCACCAGATAAATCTTTTCCTTCCCTGTACCTTTGCTTCCCAAAATTTTCTAAATTTTAAATACCTTTTTTCATAAATTAAATGTCACGCTCTGCAACTCCTCACCATAAAAGCCGCCCTCAATTTCTTGGCCATTCAAATCCTCAATGTAAAACTATCACTTTTTGAAAAAGACTATATAGGGCTATGGGTTGATTGCCTGTTACCTCTCATCCGTTGGAAATTTCCAGCAGATTTCAGTGGAGAGTTAACGACAAAAACCCTATGTTTTTCGTTAAAAAGTTATGTATGTGGAGGTCTTCAAAGGACCTCTGTAAGTAGTGGTTTTATTGGTTAATGTTAAATTTATTTCCCTTCGGCATTTTAGCGCTGCCTAATGGTAAAGAAAGCAATTACTTTACCTTATTATTTCGTTGGGCTTCGCTTTTGGTTGTAGGGCACGACGATCTCTTTCGATGTAGGGCCGCTATACGATGGAGTTACACAACGAGTTGATTTGATTTAATTAATATAGGCAATCACTATATTTAAATTCCTGTAGGTATAGGCCTATCCTTTTGAGTTATTAGGTTTATATTACTCGTTATTCACTCAGAGATTATAGGAGGATTAAGTACACCTTCCTTGTTTAAAAGCGTTGTTTAACATAAGCAGCTCCGAGTGCCTATTAATATAAATCGTCTCAGGAATTCGCTGATTTTCCAAAGTTCGTTGACTCTTCTCTCGAAGTAATTTTCATGAGTCAGCAGTGGAAAAGTTTGAATTCGAAATAATAAATTTTTCTTGTTGTTAGGTGGGCCCAATTGGGTTCTATGTATGGCAATTATTTCCACTCCCAATAGGCTATGTCGCCAATTCCGAGGCAATTTTGTAGATATTTAATTCAATGAATTAATAATTTGTATTTAATTAAGAAATAAAGTACCACATACGATACCATGTTGTAAGCATATATAGTTTTTCCATACACTTTGTCTTTAGGCTGCACAGCTGTAACTTTAAAAATTTCCTGAGTCCAACCTTGCTGAAATCTTTTCGTGAATTTATCCCCTAATTGTGACAGTCTTATATAATCATTGATTGAAATATTCTGGCAATGGTGCTGCTCTGCACCTATCTTTTCTCAACTCAGATTCTGTATGCATATCTCTTTATAAAATCTCGTTAGGTGATGTACCACTCATACGGTGGTGTGAACGGTTGTAGGATGACGCCAACTATTCCAGAAAGTCTATGTATCTGTACATATTTTTATACGCAAAATAATGATGCATGCGTTCCTTTATGGTACGCTGTACACTTTCGGCTAAAGAAGCCTTATGCACAGAATTGCTTGTGTAATAGCTGATATTAAGTTCTGGCAGCAGGTTCTGAAAAGCTCGGCCTATAAATTCTTTCTTTAAATCAGTACAGAAGTAACCTGGGATCCTGTTTTACTTCAACATCATTGCTTTTGTGGGTTTAGCTACTGTTTCCGGCGATTTATTTTTAAGAGGTATTAGCCACAAGTATCTAGAGAACACATCAATATCAGCTTGCCAAATATAATCAATCGATGCGGCTATTGTCTTGGCAGTTTTAAACCTTTTTGTCATTGGTTTACGAAGTTTATAGGAGTCCTGATCACGCAAAATTTCCTCAATATCTTTTTTCTCTAAACCCTCAGTATAGACATCTCTGTATAGTCTTTCAACACCGCCGTAAGGAGCTGGATTAGAAATACTGCATTAGTGTTTTCTTAATATGTTAGCCATTTGCATATTTTAGAAGCGCGCTAGTTGTGCGTTGCTGGTTGGTCTCTTCTTCTTTAGAGTTGTTACCACCGTAGGTGAAGACGTGCTCTGCTGTGGCACACGTGTTGCTTGTGCCAGGCCTTTTATCCTGTTCTGATTGCTGATCAGCGGTTTTGGTAAGTTTTTTCTGAACCTCTATTTAATGTGACTCCATCCCGGTGGAAAGTGTCTATCTTACTTTTTTTACCAAATCATGTACGATATCATTAAGATTCGAACGCTGAACCTTTGTTCCTTCGGACCAATGTGTAACGGGGTCCTCACTCAAAAGACGATACACTTGGTCTTTTATTCCTCAATGTATGAGGGAGACTATTTTTTAATACAGGTTGGAGATGCTGCGTGCTGCGGACTCACCCGTTGTTCTTTGTTTGTTCGTCTCAAGTCTCACCATGATCAACATCGCCCCTATGTTTGATAACTACGGGGAGCTCCACAGGTTTTTTATAATTTTCTTAAATTCTCGTCAGGAGGCCTTTCGCTGTTTAGCAGGTTCACCAATTCACTTTCCATTCTTTTAAGTCTGTTTTTACTGGGCTCTAGAACTAATTCGTGATTCTTTGTATTTTGTAGTAAAGCATACACTTCGTGTGGAACCATGACTAATTTCTTCATCATATTAAACTAGAGAATAAAGGCTCCAAAACTGAAAATAAGATGAAGAGGAATGAACCACCTCTTTGTACAATAATTCGCTTTTTCTTTCCCACAGTTTGTCTTTAACGAGCGAGACCTCGTTTATGTTCTTGTAACGACGTAAGTGCGACTTCTGTGACGGTTTCATTGGTACATTGTACAGTATTTTATAACATTTAAGCAGATTTCACAGATGCACTTTAAAAAGTCAGGATCAATATTTTTAACAAACAGATGTTGGAGAGTGCGCTGTATTGATAGATTTTTATAAATTCACGGTATTTCTTTAGCCTCTTCGTCATTCTGGAATATACACCGTTTCAGCTTCGTTTGGAAATATATTTGTTTTTAGAAGCACTCTAAACGTGTTTCGCGGGTGAAGGTCACACAACAATTACACAGGTCAACAAAAAAACATTTTTTTTTTCGTTGCCAAGGAAATTCGTACGAATTTAGGGTATTTTGGGGTTGCTGAATTCCAAAATGATGAAAGTAGTTTTTCCGATTTGGCTCTAGTTCTTGTGATAATGAATACCCTCAATTAATAGGAAACGTAACCATAACGCGTGCATATGGGAAACTACCGGAACATTCTAGATGGTGAGACCGAATAAAATGCCATTATGTATTTCATGTGTTTACTTTTGTATGATTTGAGACAATTTCAATGCGATTTGTAAGTAGGCTCCGCCTGAACATTAAATTTTTTGCATTTTTACGTGTTTCAATGGGGTACCAATTATCTCATAAATTAGAGCCAATCTAGCAAAACCTATGTCATATTCGGAATCAGCACCACAAAGTTACCCCAAAATCACTCTAATATGATTGGCAATAAAATGAGTGTTGACCAGTGTTATCAGTAACGTTGACCTGTATCTTCTTCACAAACTTCGAAAAACTCCTTCCGCTGATTCGGGAACATTTGAGTGGTTAATACACCAATTTGCGATACATCTCAGCGCTGCGCGAATAAGACTAGATATTCTGTGTTTAGTGATACATCACGCAAATATTTGTTCTTGAAAAACGTTTTTATTGATGAAGAACACGCTTCTGTTAAGATGGTGGGAGAATACTGTAAATGTTTTAGAGAACGTTTTGTTCATTTCTAACATGAGATCGTCAATTACATTAACCGTGTGCTCATCGACCTTTATCGAGTTAACATCATAAACACCTTTGTTGGAATAAAATAATGTCTTAGTAATCGTTGAAGACGGCTTGGTATGTCGAATAACACCATTTAACTTTATGTACACGTTATGAGAACAGCGCAACTTTATCTTCAATGATTTTAAGCGTAAACACGGTTTTACCACATCCTGTAGGACCGAATATAACGCATGTAAAAGGACTCGCGAACCTGAATTTCCCTACAGAGTCCATCTCTAACGCAGCATACTCTTAAATGCCACTTTCACTAAATATAGTAAAATTTCGAGTACCAGGCCCTATACTCGTTAACATTATTTTCTTCTTCAGAACCGTGAATAATGACGCCTATGACCCTCTACAGCAGTGGTTCTCAAAGTTCCAGATCGCATTCCTCCCTTAGCGGTCAAAACAAAACACTTAATTAAAGAATGTCTAATAAATTAAAGGTGATTATTTGACCAAAAAATGAAAGATGAAAAAAGAATATAATCCCCCCCAATTCCTCCCCTGGCCAAATTTCCTCCCCTTGGACTTGAAATTCCTCCCGTGGGGGTCCAAGTGGACCCCTTTGAGAACCACTGCTCTACAGCCATGTGTCGTGGATATTGACGATGATGCTGATGACGTTGTAATTACTGAGGCAGCAGCAGACTGCGCTCCTTGCATCAGCGTACCATCCTCCAACCCCGCATCCGTCAGCGTTCCGCAGCCCAGCGTTCGGGTTCCCTCAACAACAACATCCCCCATGCCACCCAATCTAAAACAACGGAAACACGAGTATTAAAGCCGGAGAGCAGAAACACCCTCTACGCTAGGTAGGCTGCGTAAGCGTGTAAAACTCTCCACGAACGCGCCGAGTGTTGCATCCTCAGTTAGTTCTGAAAATGTAGCAGAGCCTCATCTCTCTACGTCTTACGCTACACCACCCATAGTAGCACCAGCCTCCGAATAAAACTGCTTCCACTTCTACCTGTTCAATACCCTCTTCCGATGTATCCTCCACCTTTTCAACAATGCATCAACTTGCAGACGGAGGCATATCAATCGAACTGGTGCGCAACGTTACCTCCACCCCTGCGCTGGCGAGAAACCGCTATAATAGGGCGGGTCGTACTCAGGTGACAACATGAATCTGAAGGAAATCCTACCATCAGGGGTGTCTAAATTGTTTTTACATGGGGAATTCAAATATGAGCTTCTTTTTTGGATAGGATAACTCTAACCTACATCATTTTGTATTTCTAAATTGCCAATTTTACCCTTTTGAACCCCTTTATAATATATTAAAAGATATAAGGTAAATCATTTATATTGACAAGGCCAAATCAACTTTACATATATTTATTAATAGGTGAACTGCATGTATATCACTGGATATAATTACAAAGATCATTCTCCTGACATCTTGAACTTTGCCAGGTTGCACAAATCCTGCTTTGACTCAGACTTGGACATCAGCTTCCTGCTGGTCTCCTGAGCCCTAATCCCTCCATCCCTCTTTTCCTGTGAGAAGTACTTAGCAGAAGCCTCAGTCACCATTTTAACAACCCTCTCAATGCTTTGTGTGGCAAGGCCAGTTGCGCACCTCCATGGGGGTGTTGATGAAGTTTTTCACCTCTGAGGTGCTTAGAGAGCAGGTGAGAGGTGGCTCTGACACACCTTCTGACCAGCTGATCAAGTCACCGATGCTGGAAGCATCACAATTGATGTCAGGTGTCCTTCTGCTCCTAACAGAGGAGTCCCCCAGCTGAGTGTCCGGGTCCCCCTCTCCCCTGATGGCCAGGATTCTCTCCACCCCTTCAATCCTCTCCTTCTGATCCTCAGAGCAGAGTAGTGTTTGGAGGATGACTTCACTGTGGGCATACCAAGCAGATCTTCTCACAGTTGGCATCACAATATCCAGCACCTCCTTTCTCTGGGACTTGAGGCAGTCCAGCTGAAAGAGGATGTGCCTAGGCCCTTCGATCCAGGAGTGCTTGACCTTCACGTTGAACCAACATGGGTAATACACTCCAATGATGAATTCCACAATGAATTGCAGAATCTTCAGGTTCCTTCCTTTAAGTCCGTGCTTTGACACCCAGAGCCTGAGAAGTCTGTTCGCTGTGGTGAGCCAGCGGCTGTGGTTTACTGGTCCTATCTCTAACAGAGCCAGCCCTGCAGGAAGTACTCCATCCCTGACTGCACAGACAATTTTATAGCCATAGTATTGATCAGTTGAGAGATCTTGAATGACCTTGTCAGGAAGCTTGATCAGTGGAGGGCCAACAGAGATTCGGGTGAAGTTTGGATTGATATCAAAGTCTGTAGCAGAATCAAGGAGCTTTCCTATTGGCCCGGATAATTTTTTGTCTGACAGAGTAGGGCCATCAAGGTCAACAATGAGATGGCGCAGGGGAAGTTCAACAGTGTGCAGGTTGCACACCAACCAGACCAGCTTTCTCCCCAGGTGCAGCTCCAGCTTCCGCATTACTCCAGCTTTCACACCAGTGTTGACATTTGTTGAGTCTCCTCCAATGGCCAACAAGGTCTTATCATAACCCCTCTCTTTCAGTTGTACTAAAAATGAACCACCTAATTTTAGCTCAAATCAAAGTTGTTAATTAAATTTTGCTCAATGTATCACTATAATATGCGTAGAAATAGCTTTTTCTAAAATATAACAGAATAATACTCACATGTGAACAGTAACAAAAAAAATATCAGTAGATAATCACTAAATCTATCCCCTCACTGCAAGCCGAGGTGGTAAAATACTAGCTTCATAAATCATGAGTCACTTCAAATATTTCACAAAACGTTTTAGAATGTTCTGAAACGTTACATTCTAGCCTCTGAGAAAGGTGGCTCAGAAAATGGCCTTATGCGCGCCAGAAAACCGTCAAAATATTTACTATACCAAACTGTATGATAATTACAATTAAGTGGAATGGCACACCTTTTTATTTGAGTATTTAAATATTATTATTATTATATGAATTACATTATATGTGTTATATGAATTAGTTAGAACAATGCTCTATGAGAGATAACGTGAGCAGCCATGATAGAAAACGTGAGAAGACATATTCTGGGGTAACTACAATAGTAAAATAATCAACAATTTAATAATAATCAACTGCAAAATGATGTAGGTTAGGGTTATCAGAATTAAATATTTTCTTCAGAATTGTGTTCTATACACCAAAATATATCATTTGAACACCCCTCTCCATTGATTTAAAAAAAAATGCATAGTATGACCCGCCCTACCGCTATAACATCAGGACTGATCTGCGAGTCGTGTATAACAAAGGAGTTGAACACGGACTGCGCTGCATAGTTGACCGTATCGTCGAGTTTGCCCTTCAGAGAAGTGAGGGGCGTGTGTCCAGGGTAAGGTTGGCTCTCAGGTTCGGGTCAAACGATGTTGATAGAGACAACTTTTGGATAGTAATACCCTACAGGAGCCTCTCTGTAGATGATACTGATTACATTTTGGAGCGTATTGCTCAGGTCAACCAGATCAGTACAGAGTTTAACGTGGAGAACTTCACGATCGATATACACCATGTTTACCGTGCGGTGGGACATACGGCCATGCCTTATACACTTAACTTTAACAGCTATCAAATATAGAGAAACTACACTAATCTTGATCGAGGTTGTGGCTTTATAGTAATAATCTTAGCTGACATATTTACTGTATTAAATACGAGTACATATAAAAAATAATTTGGATGCCTACGATTGTGTAGCGCACACGGAAATTAGCCACAGATGCAGCCTTGATTTTACCTGTGATATGGACCCTGAAAAGTTGAGAAAAGTTGAACGGGAGATGTCTGTACGTATAGTTGTATTTGGGCTGGATGAGCGTGGCAGGACTGTGTATATTTTTAAAAGCAGTGTGGGAGACCGTAGAAATCCTTTACTTATTTTAGGTTTGACGGGTACAACATACCTCCCCATCCGCAATATAAGAAGTATTTATGGGAGTTACGATAAAAGTCGTAAGTATGGCCGGCACCATGATTTGTGTAAGGGATGGTTCGAGTTTGAATGATCTACTGAAACATTGTAAGGATTGTCAAATGATTTGCGAACAGTGTAAAAGCCTACTGTAGATGCGAAAGCCGAGTAGTTGAAGGTGAGAGGAAAGACTGAAATGTATGTCGACGTATGTTTTTCAATAATATACGTTTTGATTTCCATAAATCAAATGGAACGTGCAAAAATTAAGAATTTGTGAATGTGGTATGATTCACACAATGAATGATGGTGGGGAGTTCATACATAAGTGCGATGTAATTCACTGCTCTACATATCATGAGAAATACAAGGCAGATGGTGTAAAGCACGTATGTTATATGAAAGATGCTAAACTAAAAATAAATCTTGTATAACCGTGTATTATGACATAGAGACTTACACGAACCATGAGACAAAGGAGGTTATTCCCCACTTACTCTAAAGCCAGACTATCTTTCATGAGTACATGAACATTGAGTGTGAGGAATGCCGTAAACATTTTTAAGACGTCTGTAAGAGACATACCCGTGAAACTCTTTGTGAACTATATTGTCAAGCTGTCGGATCAATTAAAAAAAATGACTGTATATTCTTGCACATAACGCCGCAAAATTTGATACACAGTTTCTTTATAAGGAGTTGCTTGAGCATGAGTCCTTAGAAATATTCTTTGGTGATCCTTTGAAAAGAGGTAACAAACTTATACAAATGCAAATAAGGAATAATGTTCAGATTAAAGACACTGTTATTTACGCCTTGTAAATTAGCCAAGTTACCGAAAGTAATGGACGTGGATACCGAAGTTCCAAAGGGGAATTTCCTTACACTTTCCTCACCGAAACATTACTTTAACTATGACAGTAAGACTGCGAGCAAGAAGATTTTGAGAGGTACTACAACAGTTTTAATGACGGCAATCCTTACAATATAACGGATGAATGCGAGCGTTATTGTGTGAATGATGTGTTTGTACTTAGAGTGTTTCCAGGCCTTCAGAAGGATGTACATAACCCGATTCAATTGTGATCCGCTACAAGCCGCAACCATGAACGCGTCATTGTGATTCACTGTATTCAAGAATAATTTTATGCCTAAAGAGAGGCTGGTTGTCACCCCCCGTAACGTTCCACGTAGTCATGGATATAAGGCTATTTACTGGCTCACACGTCTACAACATCAGACGGGAGTGTTCATAAAACATACTCGCAACACGTGTTAAGTGGACATTAAGATTAACGCCCGCGTTTTTTTGGTAGACGGGCTAAGTGAGGACTCTCACACTGGTGTGAAGACGGTATACTCTTTTAACGGCTGTTGGTGGCATGGATGCCCACGTGTTAAGTCCAGATTCACAGGAGATATCCATGGGAGATCCCGTGCTTATAGTCTTGCATGGACCCGTACCCAACACCAGTTTATAAGCTCCCAGTTCACTCACGAGGTTATGTGGGAACATGAATATGATGCGCGGATGGAGGGTGATGCCCAGTTTCGCGAAGAAATAAAGGACATTAAGAGTCCAATTCTAGTGTACCCTCTAAAATGTGGAGATAACCTGTTTGGTGGAGAACAAACCCCTTCAAGTTATACTTTTCACCTACGGAGGGCGTGAAGCTTCATTACTATTGTAGCGGGAGCCGTCTCTTTTGATTACTCAAAATCTTCGAGCCTCCAGCTCGACAAAGGAACCCTCTGGAATTTAGTTAACTGTAGGGATCGACAATGACTTGACAAATACAATTCTATGATTTATTACAAATGGCAAAAAAAATAGAGAAAAATGTACGTTTCTATATTTCAACGTGGTCACGGAAAAGAAAAAATAAACAAAAAATCAACATAAAAAGCCTCACCGTAAAGAGGGTGAAATTTAACTTAATTCGCGTGAGGGACGACTGATCAAGACCTTAACAGACTCGAGGTGTTTTCCAGTGAAATTTGACGCTCCGATGGCCTTCAGCTTTTCCTTCCTTGTAAAGATCTCCCAAATTTCTCCTGACGTTTTAACAAAGTTCTTATCCTTCTCTCTTTTCTTGGTCAATCTCAAATGGTCAAAACCGAGATACTATAACAAGGAATACGTTCACACCGAACAAGGCTGGACGGGCAATTATTTTGGAGGTGTCCAACTCAGGGACCTCAGTTGAACGGGGATAAACTGAACAGCCAGCCAGCCAGCCACTTGGAGCTTCCTTTTGCTAAAATCTTTTGACAAGTCCTTAGCATGGATGCACTGGAGGGATCGACCAGCGGCCCTCCTGATGACTAGTGGCTATAGACAATTCCGAAGAATTTAGCCGAAACCTTTGGCCTCCACTGGAGCTCGCGCTTGAAACCTCTGCGCAGAGAGGTTTCAAAACATAAATTCCTCCAATTCAGCTCCAAATATTCACAGATCTCGTTGCCTTTGAAATATGTAATAGACTTCTATTTTTTTCCACTTTCTACACCAATTAACCTTTATTTTTCAAAATGATTGGTCTTAATACCAGCACCGACGACTTTCTCAAAGCTAACACGGCGAAAAACTCTCCCAACCTTTTCGTTCCTTTTCTTACCGCATGCATTCATTTCAAGCTAAAAAAAGACGATCGCGCACACACTCACTCTCATGGACGCATTCATACATCAAAAAAAGCATCGCTCTACTATATTTCAAAGGCAAAGTGGAAATAGAAAAGAATCAGGGCGACGGCTTTTCAACCGCACGTCCCTACACTATGATTTCTGTTCTTCAAATCCCTACATTATGAAGAATAACCCATATCCCGTAGGTGCTCCTGAAAAGCTGGTGGGCCCCACACTACCTACCATCGAGGACTTCTCAACTAATTTGGACAACTATTTTGATCTTTCCTTTGTTGATGTACTTCTCCCCGACAGAATTATGGATGCCTGTCTTACCTCTTGTCATCGACTATAAGCTTATGTTCCCTCTGTGTGTGAAGTGTGCAGAGGAGAACGGTGGACATACATTCATTTAGAGAAAGATCAGAGGCGTTTATACAAGTCCTGAACGAGCCCTAGCCATTAGCGAAGGCTACAGAATACTGAAGATTTATGAAGTGTGGAGGTTCCAGAAGCTCCCCAATCTCTTTATCCCCTACATAACACCTTCTTGAAAGATAAAGTTGAGGCATCAGGATACCTTCGCGGTGTAGAGACCGAAGACGAAAAAAACAGCGTATATCCAGTGTTATCATGATTGTGAAGGTATACATCTTGATCGGAGTCAGGTCGTGCGAAACCCTGATAAGCGCTTCAGTACAAAGTTGTACTTAAATAGTCTTTGAGGGAAATTTGCACAGAATACAGAAAAGGGAAACGTCCATCTAGCTTAAAGTTATAACGAAGTGTGGGACTACGCCAACGCCGTCGATAAAGAAGCCATGGAAATCACGAATGTGGGTAACACTTACATAATAAGGTATAACAGAACAGAGATTTCTACGGATACGTCACCTGTCACAAAGATACCGGTCGCAAACTTCACAACTGCTTTCTCACGTATCAAACTTTGGAGTCTGATGCAATCGCTTGGACGGAGGGTTCTGTACGCAGATACAGATAGCATGATGGATGTTCACGGAGAAAGAAAGCAAATATATGCCTTCTATTGGCGAATTCCTCGCAGAGTTGATTGTGTGTGTGTGTGTGTGTGTGTGTGTGTGTGTGGTGTGTGTGTGTGTATACAAGAAATCTAAGATCAGCCCATTGTATGGTGTACACTCCAATAAAAAAGCGTCATATGACTGCCTACTAGCCTCTTTGGAAGGACATACTTCCTTCCCGCCATGTTCAGTTGACCGCAGCAGACGTTGGTGCTCGGATGTATCTTTTGCCTGTTGAAGATTTCTCATGTTGCAGAATAAATAACGATGACTGCCGCTGATATTGCATACTCTACATTCCTGAAGTGGTACTCGGTAAAGTCTATAGATGTGGTGAACACTCAAAGAACTTCTAGTGGGCCGTTTTTTGAGACATTTAAGTCCAGTCTAAATCGAGTGAAGCTTTGTGACCACGATGCTCAAAAACTTTATGGATTTTCCGCAATGCAAAAGACGTGATGGAATATGTTGTGAGCTTGAAATGCGTAAAAGAGTACGTCCAATGTGGAGTGAAGGGTCAATGTTCACTAAAGAGAAGCAGAGACTGTGGATTGTGAAGCTCATTGACGAATGGCACGACAAGACATATTACGTTATGTTACACTTCATCGAGTACACACATGAGTCACTAAACGCAAATCTTGTGGTTATGAACAGTTTAAAATATTTCTATCACTACATCCATGTACAGTATACCACGATGAGGTCCCTAGTGAAATTATAACTAAAGGTTTATGTGAATTTTTAATAGATTTTGGTGATGCATATTGCTTATCCTCCAAAGTGGAACAGTTTGTCATGCATTTTTCTCCATCCAGTGGGGGTTCTCATTGGTCCAGTAGCGGTCATTATGCCTATTGACACGACCGCTTAGGTGAAATATTGCTTCGTCGCTGAACATGATCCTTTGTTGAAGCTGTCGATGTTGTAGAATCCACTGGCAAAACTCTACACGACGGTCTGTGTCGTCACTGTGCAGTTCCTGAAGGAGTTAGATTTTGTAGGGGTGGAAACGATTTGTTGTAAGAATTCGTTGAATGGATCTTCTGGAGACACGGGTTTCCTGGGATAACTTTCTTAAAGACTTACGTGGGCTGTTTTTGAGGTGACTGACATCGGTTGAACTTTTTGGCCGGCCACTACGCGGCCGATCATGAACACTTCCCGTTTCTTTGAAGCGAGTGAAAAGTTTTCCAACTGATGCCTGAACAACTGGCGGCCTCTCAGGGTGTTTCTCATTAAAAACAGTAGCAACTGATCGGTGTGTGTTACCACGCCTTGCACACATTAAAACTATCTCCACCCGTTCACCTATTGTCAGTTTCTGTGCCATAGATTCAACAACAAATCTGAAAAATACAAAACACATGTTAAAACACAAATTATTAAAATGTCCCTATGGTTCCTGACTTTTGCGCCACCCTGTATATATATATATATATATATATATATATGTATATATATATGTATATATCAGTGGCGTGCAGTCAGGATAAGTGGGGTATGCGCCGCCTACCCAGTTAAAAGTCAAATTAAAAAAAGTCAGTATATTACTACAGTAATCGAAAACTAATATAAAGTTATGATGCTAGTATAATGTATATATATATATATATATATATATATATAATATATATATATATATGTATAATTTAGGGTGATTCAAATATGGGGGTAAAAAAAATTTTTTATATTTTAATGTGTTCAACCCTTTAAATGGTTCATTTCAGCCTAAAAACACCTATCCTAAAATATTTTAGCAAATTTTTAATTTTTAGGGGTTGCTACCAGCAATTAAAAATTGACAGAACGACTCAAATTGTCAAATTTTTCCAATATTGTTGTACAGTTTTCCACACACCCAGGAGGTACAGTACAAGGCGCATTGCTTTTTTTTAATGTGGAAAGCTCCCCCGTAGGTCCTACCATAACCACAAGCATGCATAATTAAATTAGCATGATATTTGAGACATTAGCTGTCCTTACTTCATCAATGTTTCTTTTTTTCTATCAGGATAAACAGCCTGTAGTTTTTCACTACTTGTAGCAAGAATTATTTTTGATCTTCGTCATGTGTTAGTATTTTATTATATTCATCCATTAATTTTACTCCTCTTTCCGCTATATCATTCACGACTTTCCACTGTTTGATAGATTTCTTAGCAGAGTTATACTCTTCATCATTATGCCATTCTTTAGTATCTTTGAGTAAAAATTTTGTACTAAATTCTGTTATTGTAAAGAATCTTTGAGTATTTGATGTGACAAAATTTTCTAATTTCTTCGTTGGAATAAGTGCAGGATCTAGAAAAGCCCGTTTTGCAGGAAGAGTTTCCGTTGTATTTTGCAAGACCTTTACCATTTTGTTTTTTGTTTCAGTAGGCACTTCATCATCATAAAATGCCAAGGCTACCAGTTCTTCTCATAGGTACTAGAAGTAACCTAACAGTTTTTTAATAGCAACAGATGCAATTGTGTCATTTATTTGTTTGTAAACTACAAGATTCTGTAATAATTCCAGATCAAGACGAGGAGCGCAAAATGGCACAGGAGCTGTAAATCATGCCTTTACATGTAACCGAGTAGCAAATAGACAGATGTCTTTTAGTCCTTTTTTGTCTTTTACTGAAATTTTGAACTGAGATTTGAACATAAAATTTTTTAATGAATATATAATTTTGGTCATCCACCTAGCCCGATGAAGTCCCGCTGGATGTTTAAATTTGATTCCACCTTTTGGTTCACCTCCCAAAAAAATAATTGTTAATTGCAATAGTTCTAGGTAATCGTCTCTTGGTTGGAATGTATCTAGTTGATTTGCTGCAAATGTAATTATGTCATCTTTGATGTCATGAATATTTTCATAGATATCTGGATCTGATAATGCTGTTTCGTAGTCCTCCTTATTAATGCTAGACCATTTTTCTCTGAACTTCTTAAAAAGGACTATACCTGGGTCAGAAGATGGTGATAAAGACTTTGAAACAACAGCTTCCAGCATAATTTCAAATATGTGGTGTCAACATTCCAGCCACAATAAATCGTTGTCGAATTTTTGTTCTAGAAGAATAGCTGTACCATTTCTAGGACCAGTATTGGCTGCCATTGTATCGAAACACATGCATTTTATTTGTTCGCAGATGCCCCATTCAAACGATGTCTGATACACAGCATTTGCTGTCAGGAGACCAGTACCTGAATCCAGTTTAGGCACACCAAGAAGTTGATCATCGCCTTCTCCTGAAACCAATACGGGCAGACGGTCAACAATATGCATTCCTGTAATATCTTCAATTAATTTTCCATCCCAGGGAATTCTTAGGGGCACCTCTGGCTTGAATTCTTCTTTCAGGTTCTCTGCAATTTTCTTTCTATATTTTATCCTCTCTCTACGAATAGAAGAGTAGCTAACATTGTACTCTTCTGGATTTTTTCCTAGACTTTGAATTGTTGGCATTAAAACTAGAGACGCATTTCTGTCACTCAATTTTGCAACATCAAGACTTCCTAATAATTTATCATCAAACAATTTTCTACGTTTGCCAACCTTACTTTTCCATGATGAAGGTTGTGCAGCACAGAAACCAGATTCATCACTTTTACTCTCCTCTGATTCTGATTTTGATGATGTACTGGTGAGTATGACAGCCTCTTCATTCTTCTTTCTTTTGATCTCTTCTGCTTTCCTCTTTTCATAACGTTGTTGCTTTTCTGCTGCTCTTTGCTCTTTGCTCTTTTTTAGCAACAGCCTTATCAATGGTACCCATTTTTCCATGACGTCCTTTCTCACGTTGCATTTTCAAGAATTTCTTATCATCTTGTTTTTATAAGCTGCATAGCATTCTCATGAGCAATGTCAAATAAGTTTTCCAGTTATCTTTCCATTTTTCTTCTTTATTATTTAAATTTTGTGATCTTTTCAATTTGCTTGCTTTGTTTTTCTTAAGCAGCTGCCATTCCTTCAGTATTCCTTGAATTTTATCTACTACATGTATTCTTTGTTTTGCTGGTATTCCTACTTTTTTCCAAACTGCTAGCACATCATCCGCAGTAGAGAAGCATGGTTCTCTAATGCCTTGCTTTTTAATATTTCTGTAGTGCATGAAGAGGGCCATCATTTCCTTCTCTGATGGTAATACGGATGTTTTTAGTACTGCAGAGGGCTGCCCAATTAGCCATACTTCAGTTTCTTTTCTTGTAGAACTTCTCCCAACTGAGCAACTAGGTGATGGTGAGTTAGGCCTAGCTTCCATAATCGATTAATTGGTATCAAAATTACGAGTTCCAAACAACAATTAAAAGCAAGCTAGTATATAAACCATTAATTAAAAATTCTGAAATGTAAGCAATTAAACAAAATCATAAGTTGTAAAAACAAACAAATTTAAAAAAAGGGAAACTTTGACGCCTGGTAGCACATAGTAAATTTTATTTAAAATTCACCAAATTTGGCATACACTACTTTTTTGTCATAGGGAACAAAAATACAGGTTGAACAATTAAAAAAAAAACTTTGATTTTTTTGAATCACCCTAAATTGTATGTATATATATATATATATATATATATATATATATATATATATATATATAAACAGTATTGTGCAAATTAATGTAAACAGTCCATAAAAATTAGAATTTTCAGTAAATAATATATATTTTGAAGACTGGAACAAACCTTAACATTTGATATAGTTACCTTTAGCTTTAATAACATCTTGAACACACTATGCCATAGAATGCACCAGTTTTTCACTGATTTTCTTTAATTCTTCATCATGAAACCAGATTTGCATGACAGACGCGATCAGTTTTGCTTTAGCTATACAGTCCAGTTTTTGAAGTCGGGTCTTGCATATGTCCCATAGATTTTCAATTGGGTTTAGATCTGGCGATTTTACCGGCCAGTCTAAACAGTTGCTATCGTTCGCCTTTAAGAACTCCTTAACACATTTTGATGTGTAGCATGGAGCCAGATCCTGTTGGAAAACCCCCTTTGGGAACAGTTTCTGCAGCTTTTTTTTGCCATGGCGTTCTAGAACCTCAATATATCACTATTCATCATGCCTTCCACAGGAACTAATGAGCCAGTTCATCGTGCAGAAAAACAACCCTGGAGCATTTTCTTTTCTGAGTGTTTCACAGTTTGGTTATTTTGGAACTGGTTGTGGGTTCACCAGGTGAATGGCGTATAAATCGATTTTGTTGACCTTGAACAAGAAAAGTGATTCGTCTTAAAATAATACATTGTACTAATCTTTTGACCAATCAGCATATTTCTTGGTCCACGCATAGCGTTTTAGCTTCATTATTATTGCTAGCAATTGTTTTTTCATAGGTTTTTCGAGTTTGCGCTCCACCTCTAGCAATTTATATCTTATAGTTGATGATGATACCTAGATATTTGATGCGTCTAATTCCTGGTTAAGTATGTCACTAGTTTTTCTGGGATTCTGCTTGTTCATTCGTATTAACTTCGCATCATCTCTAGGTTTTGTTTTCCGTTTTCTTCCGTATTTGCCTTTCTTTGATGAGGATACTGAGCCCGTGGTTTGCTGCTTTTTAATAATCTTATTGACCGCTCCCACACTAACTTTGATTGCATTGGCAATTTCTCTGTGCGAGCGATGTATGTTCATGCAAGGTGATTATTTTACTTCTTTTTCTTGGTGTAATGTCCAAATTCAACTTTGAAACACACAGAGCACTGAAATCACACGTACTGACTCTGATGACTGACAAGAATAAACTATATTAGGCTGAAACTGAGTGACAAGCTCAACTTCAAAAGATGCTGCAGTACTGTTTCAGATGATTCAATAATGTAGTGTATATCATAAATAATTAAGCTTATTCACAAAATTCCATTTAAAAAGCTTTCATTGTTTTTTCATTAAAAACAATGAAAAAATCATATTTTTGTTCCATGTTCATATTAATTTGCACAATACTGTGTGTGTGTGTGTATATATATATGTATATATAATATATATATATATATATATATACAGTATATTAGACTGTCCCCAAAAAAATAATTTAGAAAATTGAGTTCGTTGTACCCTGTCAATTGATGAGGTTTGAATATGCTTGGTAAAATATAAGGCTGATTGAGTAATATTAAGTGACTTCTCAGAGGACATGAAGTTTGCTGAAATAGGGTAAATTCCGCCTCCTCTGTAGTGTAAACCACAATATTTAAATGTAAGTTTTTTTTCATTTATGTATTATTTATGGCTTTTTCTTGTTATTAATTGTTATCATTTATGTTTCAGAAATTATGTTTGACATATCTCATGCAAATGCAAGTGACCTAATAAAGATTGCATAAGCTTATTTGGCTAGCAAATTTATCTAACTATATTTACGCTCACTACAATAATGTTTCAGAAAGATAGCATAATCTTATTTGGCAGCAAATTTATCTAACTATAAATGCAAAAACTTCAGTTTTTTCTATGTGAAGGTCAAAATATGATAATAAAAACCCACTCTAATAGACAGAGTTTATTTCCACAACAGTTTCGATACCCACTGTTATCCTCTTCGGGTGGATACAGAAAAACGAATGAACCAAAAACAAGAGGGAAAACAGTCCAAAGATCATTAAGAAATTCGCACCTAGGTTAGATCCCGTTCTCCCGACATTGGAAGGGCATTTTTTTACTAAAGGGACCCGCTTATAAGTACTTTCGCACAAATTTAAAACTATCTTCTTGTTCTATACGTACAGATTCTATTATTTTGACATAATTACTGTATTTATTATTGCATTTACATTTTTTAACATTTATTATTATTACCTTTACACTAATTATTACATTTATTTTATTCCTTTTATTATTTCCACATTTATTACTTCCATTATTACATTTACATTTACGTTTATTATTCCATTTACATTTTATCGGAAAAAAAACAAAAAAACAAATGAACCAAAAGTGAGTAAGGAAACAATCCAGAGACCTTTAAGAAATTCACACTTAGGTTAGAACCCGTTCACCCGACTCTGTAAGGGATTTTTTGACCAAGAATCTTATTAAAGGGTCCAACTTATATAAGTACCTTCGCACAAATTAAAATTATCTTCTTGTTCTATACATACAGATTCTATTATTTTTCTTTTGACATAATTATTACATTTATAAAGTACCTTACTTGATTCCCAATCTATAGCATGATTATTTTGGCTGGCGTGATAAAAATGGCATTATTAGTATTACAACTTCTGAAGGCATATTTGTGTTGTTTAATACGGGTTTCAATATTTCTTCCAGTTTCTCCTACGTATACTAAATAACAACTTTTACAGGAGAGATTGACCATACGTATTTCAAACTAAGAAATTGTCTACGCGTCCTTAAATCGCATGTGTCGTGTGAACTACTTGTGACGCTGTTTGAAACTGCAGATTATAAATGCGATATGGAGACTAGACGCACTGAGCAACGACTTAACAGAAAGCTATCCAATTTATGTGATGAAAGTGCTTGGTCAAAGTGTGCGATAGAAGGTTCCGTTTTAAATTTATCGACATATGTCTTATCCAAATCCGAAAAGGAAGTTCTTAATTTAGGGCTGTCCTTTGCCCTTAAACCCGATAAAAACATTGTTTTAGATTTTGTGTCTTCCGTAGTTAATTCCTGGGTGGATATTCTGTATTTAAATGGTTTGATTCTGAGCAAGTTTCTGGAACATTTCAACTCAATGGACTCGATTCCCAAAAGATTCCGGTTAGCTTTAGACAAGCTCAGGAAGAACGAAGCAATATTTGTCACTAAAGCGGACAGAAGTAACACTGTGGTTATTTTGGACAAGTGTGATTATAAACAAAAAATGGAAGCGTTACTTACTGATGAATTCACCTACACCAAAGTGAGATCGTCCCCCCCCTAAAGTGTATTTCTGCTGAATTCAACAAACTATCAGGAACTTATTAAAAGATGTCCCGGCGATTGACCCAAAGATTTCTACGGTTAACCCCAAACTCCCCACATTTACGTCTTACCCAAAACCCACAAGATTAATATACCACTCCGTCCCATTATTTCGCACAGGGGTTCCTTTAGTTACAGGTTATCTAAATTTCTTGCAGATAAATTGTCCCCATTAGTTGGTAAATTTTCAGGCTCGCACATCACTAATTCCTGTGACTTTATTAACAAAGTTATGTCCTTAGATTTAAAACGGGGAAGAATGATCAGTTTTGACGGTTGAGTCCTTGTTTACGAAAGTTCCCATTGATGATGTACTTAGTTTTTTAGATAGAATTGCCAACATGTAACGTAGAACTAGGCATGCCCACATCTGTGTTTTTAGAACTGATAAAACTCTGTGTCACCAATAATACCTTCTCCTTCGGTGAAGAATTTTATTCGCAACGTTTTGGTACGGGAATGGGGTCCCCTTTATCCCCAATACTGAGTACATTATACATGGAATATTATGAGTCGGAATTGTTGCAAACAATATGTCCCAGGAATCTAATTTGGTTTCGTTATGTAGATGATATTTTCCTTTTGGCCTGACCACTGGAACAAACTTTGATACTTTCTTTCAGTCATTATATAATTTTGTTCCCTCTATTAAATTTAAATATGAATGGGAGAACGACAAACAATTACCTTTTCTAGATGTTTTGGTCACTAACGAAAGCGGAAAGCCCAATTTCACGGTCTATAGAAAACCTACTCATTGTAATTCATACAATCACTATTTTTCATATCATGATGAAGGGGTTAAAAGCTCAATTATTTCTTCCATATTTCTAAGAGCACTCAGGATTTGCAGCCCACATTTGCTGGACCCGGAAGATTCAAAGATTTGGAACATTTTTAAGGATTTAAAATATCCCGAGTGGTTTAACAGAAAGGCGTATTTTAAAGCCAGAAAATCTTTTTATGCCCCTCGGGAACCTTCAGTTAACCAAAAACAATATGCGAGTTTGCCTTACATCGCCGGCTTAGAAAGAGTAAAACCGTTGACGAAAGATTTTAAGTTTGCTTTGGCGTTCAAATATTCGTCTACCGTGAAAAGTAAATTGGGTAGGAATAACGTTGCAAAACAGGAACAAGCCTGTGTCTACAGCATTCCCTGTAAAATTTGTGATTTAGTATACGTAGGAGAAACTGGAAGAAATATTGAAACCCGTATTAAAGAACACAAATATGCCTTCAGAAGTTGTAATACTAATAATGCCATTTTTTATCACGCCAGCCAAAATAATCATGCTACAGATTGGGAATCAAGTAAGGTACTTTATAAATGTAATAATTATGTCAAAAGAAAAATAATAGAATCTGTATGTATAGAACAAGAAGATAATTTTAATTTGTGCGAAGGTACTTATATAAGTTGGACCCTTTAATGAGATTCTTGGTCAAAAAATCTCTTACAGAGTCGGGTGAACGGGTTCTAACCTAAGTGTGAATGTCTTAAAGGTCTCTGGATTGTTTCTTTACTCGCTTTTGGTTCATTTGTTTTTTTTGTTTTTTTCGGTAAAATGTAAATGGAATAATAAACGTAAATGTAAATGTAATAATGGAAGTAATAAATGTGGAAATAAATATAAATGCAATAAATGTAATAATAAAAGTAATAAAATAAATGTAAAAATTAGTGTAAAGGTAATAATAATAAATGTTAAAAAATGTAAATGCAATAATAAATGCAGTAATTTTGTCAAAATAATAGAATCTGTATGTATAGAACAAGCAGATAGTTTTAATTTGTGCGAATGTACTTATAAGCGGGACCCTTTAATAAAAATGCCCTTCTGTGGGTCGGGGGAACGGGATCTAGCCTAGGTGCGAATTTCTTAATGGTTTCTGGATTGTCTCCTTCTCGCCTTTTTCATTCGTTTTTTCGGTTTATAATTTCTGTATAATAAACAACAATGTGATAATCAATGTAATAATAAATTTATAAGTTCTGTAATAAATAATAATGCAATATTAAATGTAATAAATTTAATAATAAATGTAATAATTATGTAAAAAAATAATAGCATCTGTATGTAGAAAAATAGAAGATAGTTTTGAATTTGTGCGAATGTACTTAAAAGCGGGTCCCTTTAATAAAAATGCCCTTCCAGTGTCGGGAGAACGGGATCTAACCTAGGTGCGAATTTCTTAATGGTCCCTGGACTGTTTTCCCTCTTGTTTTTGGTTCATTCGTTTTTCTGTATCCACCCGAAGAGGATGCCAGTGGACATCGAAACTGTTGTGGAAATAAACTCTGTCTGTTAGAGTGGGTTTTTATTATCTTATCTAACTATATTTAGGCTCACCACAAAAATGACTGAAACTAGAAGGCAAATTACAGTATGGCTGATTGGTGTCATGATAAATAATGTTGATGGAAATCAGCTTCCAACACTTAGACAAATGATTTGTCGCTTATTCCATGGCAGTAGTATGGGCGTAAAATGGGAGAGTGCAAAAATGTTGCAATATGTTATGCAGCAAATGCGGAATGTTGCAAGGGGAGGAGTTATGCAATGAAGGGGGAGGGGTTTGTGCAACAATTCAAAGCTGAAAAGGGGGAAGGGGTTATGCAACAAGTCAATGCTGCAAAGGGGGCGGAGGGAGCTTCGGGGGGAGAAGGGAAGATGACCTCCCCAAAAGGGGTAACCTTAACCTAAGAGAGGGAGAGAAAGGAGAAGGAGGAGGGCCTTTGGGGGAGAAGGTAGGATGTCCTCACCCCCCAAAGGGAAACCTAACCTAAGCCTTAACTTAAAAAGGAGAGAGAGGGGTTCGCCTGGCTCCAACCAGACGCATAATGAGAGTTCATCTGAGCGTCCGCTGTCTTATAAGGTGTAAATCCGCCAGTTGGCTTGGAAGGCTTCTTCGAAAGCGTAAATGGTTTGTTCAGATGTACATTATTAGGGTTGAGTTGCCAGATAGCGCTATTTATTTAATTAATGCATATATTTTTGACAGTTGGCTTACAAATTCGTCAGTCGGTTTAGAAGGCGTAACCATCCATTTGGTATACATATAATTAAATAATAATATCGTTTAAATATACAACCAAAAGTATTAAATAAAACACCTTTACATCATTCTGTTTATTTAGACGAATTATTGGAATCAATTTCATGAAATATATAGAAAATAAATATACAATCCTATACAAACGATGGAATATATATGATAAAAAAAATAATAATAATAGTATAAGAAATACGAACGAGGAATATATATATAATCAAAAAATAAAATAAAAAATAATATAAGAAATACAAAACGTTGGAGTATAACCATCAAAATAATAGTACAGGAGAAATATAAATATATACAATTATATTAAATAATTAAATATATTGAAGATAAATATACATCAAAATACTTTATCTTCTACTGCGCTTAACTAAAACACTAAACTCGCATGTAATCGAGTCTACAGTCACGTCATTATTGCTTTGCACTACGCAGTACATACGATTTAACATTATTTCGTCGCTCAAGTTATACGGATACCTATATTCTATGTAAATGACCTTCATATCGTTCAATACTATTTTTCTGCCAACTTTACATTCGGTTGGCAAGTTATCTTTAAACACGGCTAGAATACATTCAAAAGCACGTACAAAGAGGTCAGCGTTAGCCACAACATCATTATTAAATACAAGTTTATAAACACTCCTTTCCAATCGATGGTTTATTCTTACTAACCCAAGATTTTCAATCGTGAACTCTTCTTCACACTGCATAGCGGCAGTTGAAATAATCTTCTAAGTCGTTACGATAGCTGCTCATTATATAAAGAAATAAAGAAATAGTTGTTCAGGGTGAACGGTGTAGGTGAGCTCAGCCTTGTATCGCTCAAGTGCTTTGTACCAAAGTTCATGATATTTCAAAGAGTCTAAACCTTTTAAATAAGCATCCAGCTCTAGACCATTCTCGCCTTGTTCAGTCCTACACTCGGTAAACCCGTCGAGCAGAGTGGTCTATGCGTATTCAAGAGCCGTATCAAAATAAAGCATATCCGTAATACGCGCGTCTAATATAGGCTTCAGCTTGCGGAAACCTACGATTTCAAACATTCTGTCGAGGATGAAACGGTTTCGCGTAGGGACAAGAACGTTATTATCAGAAGCATTCTTCCACATCAGTCGTATATCAATGCATGGCTGATCGTTATTTATACACAACGTACAAACAATGGAGTATGAGGGGGTATCACTAATCTGCTCTCTTCTTGTACCTACACCTGCAGGAATTTTATAACAATCCTCACTCCACTTCTCAACTACCACGAAGATTCTATTCATCTCCTCAACACTTAAATAAACAACATTCTGTTTGTTTGTTTGTCTACAAGTCGTTTCCAGTACATAGTTAATGGCACCGGTTTCACGCTTGAACACGCGCAACGACTTCATCACGGACACATCGTACGTACACGGCATTGAGAATGCTTCTCAAAGGAAGTTCCATCGTATTCGAGGAGTGCACGTCCAGTCCGTTCAAGCTCTGAGATGACAATGAGCAACAGCTGAGGGGATCGGCTCGACGGGAGGAGTGACTCACACCATAAGCTGATGAAACGTGTACGGCGTTGTTCCAACGTGAATACTTGTATCCCATTATGTATTTTCCGATACATGAAGCAATACCGGTTTTAATGTTTTATCACTCACACTCCCCAGAATACGCACCAGACATTTTTGCTTAGAGGGATTTTCACGAAGTAAACATATTTTATCCACACTCCAGTGCACTATTTGAGAGAAACATATGACCATATTGTTCCTTTTTGCTTAGCATGCGATACTCATCCCTAAATTCTGTTAAGTACTCACGCAGACCTTTAGCCACAACCTCACTACAAACCTCGTCATGATATATATTAATGTACTGGTAAAAATACTTAAGATTCTCCATGATGACAAGAGTTACATTCTCAGTCGCAGGGTACGAGTACTCGATATGATGCAACATGACATAATATCGCTTGTCGCAACACTCATCAACAAGACTCACTAACCATAACCGCTGCTTCTCTTCGGCATGTGTTGTTTCTTCTACTTCATGGCATATGTAAGCTTTTATAAAGTTTAGTCCTACAACATAGTTCAATACATCACTTGTACCACGAAATCCTGCAATGCTCTAGCCAGAATAGCCGTAGAATATTTGTACCTCTTGTTCCTTCGCACGATTCAATGTAGCCTTAAAAATATCAAAGGAGGGTGGAATAGGGAGCCATTCAGTAATCTTATCTTCACACTTTACCGAATACCACTTCATAAACGTCGAACACGCAATATTAAAGATAGCCATTACTATTTTTCGTCTACGTGGGAAAATACACGTTTGAGATAGGGGTTAAAACCGGTATTGAAATACCGGTATTAATACCGGTATTGAAGAAGTACAAATAATACCGATACCGATATTATAGTTTTTCGGTATTGACAAAAATTGCTATTGTAAAATTTAGGCAAATTAGTCCTCCGATGGGCAAATAAACTGTTTTTGGAGGATTCGGAGAAAAAAAAGTTTCGGGGTATTTTGCAGTTAACCTCTTTTTTTCGTTTTCTATTCCTTTCTATCAAAGAAAACTATTTATTGCACTAGCTTTAAGAGTGATTCATTCAACTGTAGCCATTTCTTCAACAGAGTGGGAAATTATTGAAAACCTTTATGACACCTTACGTCCTGTTGAAATAATTCTTAAAGGGTTATGCTCGAAAGATGCATCACTCCTGACAGCTGAATCATCAATGAAATTTATTTCAAAGAAACTAGGAGAGAAAAATAATCCAATAGCAAAAGAGTTAAAAGATTGTCTTAGAAATCGTTACATTTCAAGAAGACAGCAAGACATTGTAGGTTTAATCAAATATCTTCATAATCCCGAAGTTTTAAAGTTCAAGAAGAGGAAAGTTTTTCTGTTCCATCAAAATTAGTTCTCAAAAGAACTGCAGAAAGGCTCCATAAAAGACTTTTCCCTAAGAATGTGGTTGATTTGGAGATAGAAATGGAAGAACAGGAATTTCCATGTAACCCTGAAAATGTAGCTGCAAATAAGACTGAAGTGGAAGCAGATTCATTACTGAGTGAATACATGCAAGAAATGGACAAACTAGGAAAAGTGCCATCTAAAAAAAATTCCATTGATTTTGATGTTACTAATGAATTTAAAAGCTTGGAAGTTACTTTACAGAGAAGTGAGAATTTAGAGAAGCTGTACAAGGCACTGCTTTCAATTAAACCTACAAGTGCAGAATCAGAAAGAGCCTTTTCTGCTGCAGGCCTATTTCTGACGAAACTGAGATCAAATCTATCTGAACAATCCCTAGATGCTCTTTGTTTCCTCAAAGCATACTTTCAAAATCAAACTAAGAAATAAATATTTAGATACTAATAATTTCTATCTACCCCAGTAGTTGTATAATAATATGCTAAAAAGAAATTCAAATAATATTTTTATTACAATTTAGTAATTTACTGTATAAACTTTTTCGAATAGAATGCCATCTATTTGGAGTTGGGTCATTAATTTATAGTAAATATGGTGAGTACTGCAAGTCCCTCAGACTTGTGGGAGGGTTGGTAGGGTGGCACCATAATAAATCAAAATAAATTATTTTTTTCATAATACCGGTATCAATACCGGGATTAGCATAATTGCCTCCAAATACCGGTATTGAAAATTTTCGGTATTATGCAAGCACTAGTTTGAGACCCAGGGCTTGCAGCGGTCAACTGAGCACGCAGGGAAGAGATATGCCCAGGTAGTAGCAGAAGTCACGTGACCGATCATACAGGTGGGCGGAGCTTAGAACTTTCGCCTGTATACAGACACACACACACACACACACACACACACACAAAGGAGAAAGTGAAACGCTATTTGAAACACGATTTATTTAATAAACGAATTATTCAAGGTGTATATATATTTACAAATATGTGTAATGAATAAACATCTTAACAATAGACATATCAAAGAGTATGGTAACCAAAGGGTACGGTATCATATGTACCAGGCACCTGGTAACATTTCCTATAGGTGTTACAGCACACCTTCGTACCCCTAAGTTCCTTCACGACCCCCAGATTCTGCGCCCGAAAATTGTGGGTCCCACAGTTAGTTGGGATGGCTGGTCGCCCTCATCATCCAAACACACTAGATCCTTCGACGAATCAAAGTTAACGACCCGCCGATTCGCCTGGTTGAGTCACACTCTTAGCCTTCACGATATATTTCATATCCTCCCCCACCCTCACCCGTACCCCATAAGTTTTTGGCCCTGTTGAGAAAAAAGAGTCGGTGTATGTGATGTCTCCATACTCATCCTTGATCTCATCAGTCAACTCTCCGAGGAATTCCCCAATAGGTGGCATGTATTCACCCTCCCTCGCTGTGAATATCACACTATCTGTATCGGCGTACAAAACCCTCCGCTGAAGAGAATGCAATAGGCCCCAAAGTTTGATGCGTGCGTAGGCCGTTGTGAAGCTGGCTACAGGTATGTTGGTATCCTGTGAGGTATCTGTGGCCAATTCAGTATTGTTGTACTTTATTATGTAAGTATTACCTACATACATTTACGATCCCCATCACCTCTTTATCGGGAGCGTTGGCATAATCCCAGACTTCACTATAACTTTGTGCCAAATGAACGTTCCCTTTGCAAGTATTCTGTGCAAATTTTCCCCAAAGACTGTTCAGACACAACTTTGCACTAAAGCGCTTGCCTGGGTTCTTTACAATTTTGGAACGGTCAAGCTGTATACCTTCACGGTCACGGTAACGTTGAATATAGCCGATTTTTCATCTTCGGTATCAACTCCTCGCGGATACCCTGATGCTTCGACCTTATCCTTCAAAAAAGCGTTTATATATGGCGTGAAAAGGTTGGGTAGCTTCTGAAACCTCCACACCTCATGTATCTTCAATATCTGTAGCCATGGCGAACAGCTAGATCCAGCTCTGGCTTGTATATACACCTCTGATCTTACGCTGGTTGGTTGTATGGTACATCCCCATTGTTCTCTCTGCGCACTTCACGCACGGGAAACATGAGCTTGTGATCGATAACGACGGGTAAGATCGGCATCCATAAATCGCGTGGGGGGAGCACATCTACGAAAGAAAGGCCGAAATAGTACCCGTTCAAATTTTTGAGAACACTCGATGGTGGGCAGGTCAGGTCCCACCAGTTTCTCAGGTGCACCACGGGGTACGGATTGTTCTTCATCACGTAGGGATATAAAGAACAGAAGTCGTAGTAATGGAGTTTCACGCCCTCCGTAGGCGGAAAGTATAGCTTGAAGGGATTTGTACGCCCTCCGAACAAGCTATCACCGCATTTGAGAGGATCCAGCACCATTGAACGTTTGATCGTGTTTATTTCTTCACGGTACTGTCCATCTGTTTCCATCCGTGCATCATATCTCCCACAAGACTTTGTGAGTGAACTGGGAGCCTATAAGTTGATCGCGGGTGCGGGTCCACGCAAGACTGTCGGCAGGAGATCTACCGTGGATATCTCCTACGATTCCACACTCAGGACGGGGGCATCCGTGCCACCAGCAACCGTTAAAGGAGTACACAGTCTTCTCACCAGTGGCACGGTTTTCACTTAGACCATCAACCCAAAAAACACGACCATTAACCTTAATGGGTACCCCGTGTTGCGGGCATGCTTTATGTATACACCTGTCGCTGCTGTGTGTATGAGCCAGTAAATAGCCTTGTGCCCATAACTGCGGGGATTGTTTCTGTGAATAACGGCTAAGGTGTCTTTAGGCATGAAGTTATTCTTGAACACCGTAAAACATAATGAGGCGATGGTGGTTGCGACTTGCAACGGATCGCATTTGAAACGGCCTATGTACATCCTTCTAAAGGCCTGGAAACATACTCTAAGCACGCGCACATCATTCACGCAATAACGCTCACATTCATCAGCTATATTATAAGGATTAGATTCATTAAAACTGTTGTAGTATCGGTCAAAATCTTCACGTTCATCTGTACTCATACATTCATAGTTAAAGTAATGTTTGGGTGGAGGTAGTCCTACGTAATTTAAAGTTTCGCTAGTGAGGAATGTGTAAGGGAAATATCCTTTTGAAACTTCAGCGGCTACGCCCATCACCTTGGGTAGCTTTGCTAATTTACAAGGTGTGAATAATAAAGTGTCTTTAAACTGTACATTACCTCTTATTTGCATCTGTATTAGTTTGTTGCCTCTTTTCAAGGGATCACCTGTAAATATCTCAGATGACTCGTGCTCAAGCAACTCCTTATAAAGGAACTGTGTGTCAAATTTTGCCCGTTATGGGCAGAATATACACAGTCATTTTTTTAACTTGTCCGCTAACTTGACAATATAGGACACAAAGAGTTTCACAGGGCTATCGTGGGCATTCGTTTTAAAAACGTTTGTCCGTTTACCACATTTGTGACACTCATCACACTCGATCTCCATACACTCATCACAGATAGTCTGGCTTACAAGTAAGTGTGGAATAACCTCTTTGGTTTCAGCGTTCGTGTATATTTCTATATCGTAGTACGCAGTTATAAAAGGGCTATTTTTAGGCTTAGCGTCTTTCATATAACATACATGCTTTACTCCAACCGCCTTATATTTCTCATGGCATATAGAACAGTGAATTTCATCACATTTATGCTTGAAATTCTCACAATTATCCATCACATGAAATATACCAATCACAGATTCTCATTTTCCTGCACGTGCCATTTGATTTATGGGGCTCAAAACAGTTATTATTGAAAAATGTGCGTCTACACACATCACAGTCCATCTTCTCAGCTTCAACAACACGGCTTTCACATTTAGAACTTTTACATCGTTCACACACCATGTGGCAATCTTTACAATGTTTCAATATATCATCCGCAAACTCGATTCACGCCTCACACAAATCATGATGTCGTCCATATTTTCGATTTTTATCATAACTCGCGTAAACGTCCATTATATTACGGATGGGAGGATACGTTGTCCCTGACAGCCCTAAAATAAGTAGGGGTCTTGTACAATCTCTCACACAGCTTTTAAAAACATACGCAGTCCTACGACGATCATCCATTCCAAATACAACTATACGAACATTCGTTTCCTGTTCTACCCTTCCCAGCTCCTCAGGGCCCATATTACAGTCAATCTCAAGTTTACAGTCTAAAGCTAGTTTACGGGCACTCTCCACTACCGTAGGCAACCAAATTTTTGGGTCCGTGTATTTAATACAGTAAACATACGAGCTAAAACTACTGCTATAAAGCCGCAACCATGATCGACGCTTATATGCCGTCTATAAATAGCCTGAGAATTGAAGTTAAGAGTATAAGATGTGGCACTATGACCCGCAACACGGAATACACAGTCAATATTTACCGTGAAGTTGTCCATATTGAAGGCTATACTACTTTGAGATGCCTGCATTATACGGCCTAATATATACTCTATATCGACAGCTGCCAATCGTCTGAATGGTATTACTACCCAAAAGCCATCTACATTCCCATCATCTGACCCGAACCCGAACGACAGCCGCGTTCTGACTTCACGTTCGTCGCGGTTCTGAAGGGCAAATTCTACAATACGTTCAACTATGCGCCGTAGTCCGTGTTCAACACCATTGCTATACATGGATCTAGGATCAACCCTGACTATATACCGATTTCTAGTCAAAGCTGGGGTGGGGGTAGCGGTGCGCACCAACTGGAATGTTATGCCATCCTCTACAGAAAGAGAAGCTGATGCTGCTGATGTGAAGGATGTACCCGGAATTGAACAGGAATAAGGGGGTATATTTGAGGAAGGTACTATTGTGGGGATTGTACCGTAAGACGTAGAGGGTTGGGACTCTATTACTGGTGGTCTAACAACCGGTGCAATCCTGGCATGCTTTATACCTGACTTGGAGGGCTCTTAATCATGCCTTCGCTTTGAAATGTCTCGTGCTACAGCCTACAATATCGCTGGTGTGGACTCGGCAGTGGGGTTGGAGTCTTTGACAATAACTACACTCTCGTCGGGGTCATCTGTAATATCGATGATGGGGTGCTGTACCTCATCGTCAGTCACGGTTCTGTGGGAGAAGAGAAAAACAAGTCTGTAGAATATAAGGATCATCACTTAAATATTTATTATATTTTGTAAATGGCCCACTTAGGAGTGTGACGTGTTAGAAATGGATTCTGTAGAAAAATTCAGGTTCGAGCCCATCCACATGTATTATATCTGGCCTTACAGGATGTGGTAAAACTGTACTTATACTTAAAATTATTAAAGAAAAGGGAATAAAGTTATATGGTGCTATTCGACGTATCAATCAGTGTTCAACGAGTACCAAGATGATATTTTGTTCCACAAAGGTGTATATGAGGTTAATTCGTCAAAGGGAAATGAACATACAGTCATTGTAATTGACGATCTCATGTTGGAGATGGATAAAACGCTTCCAGAGACATTTACAGTATTCTCCCACCATCTTAACACAAGCGTGTTCTTCATCAATCAGAATGCGATGTGCCGTCAAATACACAATATCTAGTCTTAATCGCGCAACGTAGAGATGTATCACAAATTGGGATATTAGCTAATCAAATGTTCCCAAATCAGCATAAGGAGTGTTTGGAACTTTATAAAAAAGCTACAAGCCCGCGTTACAGATATTTGCTCTGCGACTTTCATCCGCGAAACACGTTTAGGGTGCTTCTAAGAACGAATATATTTCCAAACGAGCCTAAAATGGTGTATATTCCAGAATGACAAAGAGGCTAAAGAAATACCATGAAGTAATAAAAATCTATTATCGACTGCCCCGGGCAATGCAACAGATGTTTGCTAAAAATATCGACTCGAACTTTTCAAAATGCATCTGTGAAATCTATCTTAACGTTATAAATTGCAATGTATCAATGAAACCCCCTCAAAAGGCTTGACTACGCCGCTACAAGAACATAATACATACACTTGCTCGTAAAAGTCAAACTGTGGGGAAGAAAAAACGAATTATTGTACAAAGAGGAGGGTCATTCCTCCCCATCTTTTTCAGTTTTGGATCCTTTACTGACAAGATCAATATAATGAAGAAAGTGGTAGTGATTCCACACCAAGTGTATACTTCACTGCAAAGTTCAAAGAATCCAGACACGGTTCTAGAATCTCGTAAAAGCAGGTTTAAAAGAATGGAAAGCGAATTGTTAGCCCTATTAAACAGTGAAAGAACACCTGATGAGAAAATAATCTTATACCAAGAAGCTCTGCAGAAATTTCTTCACGAGTACGAAAATTATAAGAATCCAACAGAGATTCATGTGGTTATTAGGCACAGCACGGACAAGGATGAGATGGTGACCTAGGACCTGTGCCCGACGATAGAGCTGGCCAACCAAAGAATATCGGGTCGGCCCACAACATATCGAGCATGTATTAAAAAGCATCCTACCACATACATTGAGGAATAAAGGTTTAAGTCTTTATAATCTATTGAATGAGGATCCCAACATACAGTGGACCGATACAGGTGAGATCATTGTGGATGGAGCAAAGGTACAGGGATCGAATATCGTAGATATCGTCCATGATCTGGTGAGAAAGGGATAGGCCATCCCCGTCAGGATGGAAGCATATTAAAGCAAGACTGCAACAGATAAATATCCCCAAAACAATGATAGGAAATCTGAACAGGTTAAAAGACTTGGAACATGTATCGCACATGCCACAATTGAAAAAGCCATCACCCCCTGCGGTAACACCTCTGAAGAGGAGAAAGAAGAGGTTAAACAACGGTCAACCCTACCCACGTGCCTCTAAAATACGCAAATGGTTAACATATTAAGAAGACGTTATTATGACATTTCTAGCCCAGCCTCCTACGGAGGCGTAGATAGACTGTACAGAAGTGTTTACAATGATGGAGTAGGGAAAAAAGATGTTGAGAGGTTTTTGTGGGAGCATGACGCTCTTCACTTCATAAGCCTATGAGAAAAAGGTTTAAAACAGCCAGACAACAGCTGCTTCGATTGACTCTATTTGGCAAGCAGATTCAACAGACATGCAAAGATATTCAGTGGATAACGATGGTTACCGATACATCCTCTTTATAATAGATGTATTCTCTACATATTTCTGGCTAATCCCGCTGAAAAATAAATCGCCTGAAACAGTTGCTAAAGCCGCCAAAGCATTGATGTTGAAAGAAAATAGGATTCCCGCTATTTTTGTACGGACATGAGGAAAGAATCTATAGGCCGAGCTTTTCAGAACATGTTGGCAGAGTTTAATATCAGCTATTACACTAGCAATTCTGTACACAAGGCATCTTTAGCCGAAAATGTTCAGCGAACTATAAAGGAACTTAAGCATCGCTATTTCACACATAAAAACATACAAATATATAGACATTCTGGAGTCGCTGGCTTCTTCATACAACCGTTCACAACACCGGGCGATTGGTACAACACCTAGCGAAATTTTAAAAACAGGTACGCATACAAAGTATGAGGTGAGAAAAGATATTCGTTGAGCGTTTCGGGAATAAATTCGCGAAGTGATTTGAGCAAGGTTGGACTCGTGAGATTTTTAAAGTTAGGGCTATGAGGCCTAAAGACGAGGTGATGTTGTATTACGTTGAAGATTTGAATGGGGAAGAAATTTCTGGTGGCATTTATGGTCAGGGGATGCAAAACGTGGCATTTAATTTAGGAAAAAAGTGTTTAAAATTTTAAAAATTTAGGAAGCAAAGGTTCAGTAAAGAGAAAAATGTACCTGGTAAATTGGCTTGGTTACCCAGAAAGCCTCAACACCTATATAAAAGCTGATGCAATAATGAAGCTTAAATACTGTAGTATACAACATGGCGCCAAACCACTTCTTCATCACACTCCCGTGTACATCCTAACAATACCCTGGCCAACTTTATAACAGAACTGCATGGGCCCATTGAATTGGGTCGTGAATCATATGAGGTTGGAATATGCGGATTTTAATTGACCACCAAGTTTTTAAGTATTGACAACAAAGAACCCGTTTTTATGGTTCTTAGAAGTCGCGATGAATGTGAAAAGGCCGGAGTAACTATAATAATAAAAAATAATAACTAAATAATAACTAAAAATAATAAAATCAGTAATCGCAAAAACTTCACAAAACACACTTCTACACAAATGTTGATACCGAAGAATTAACTTCTTTATATTTCACTCAGAGCACTATTGAATAAGACTTCTTTATATTTAGAACAAAGAATATACGAAGTAAAATTACTTACAACTTAATATTTGGGTGGTCGTCAGACTGCATTCTTGGTTATAAGTTTGTACGCAACAAATGAAATGCTTCTCCAACACTAAAATGATTCACATATGTCACTGCTACGCTTTCTATAGGGCAGAGAGAAGACCCCCCCCCCCTAGAGTGGAGAATGTTGAAGAAAAGACTTCCCCCAACCTGCACTTTCAGAATGCAAAACATTCATTGGTTGAGGGAATTTCAGCGGGCAGTCTTTAAGTTTTAACCAAGCCGTGAGAGAGAGAGAGAGAGAGAGAGAGAGAGAGAATATTTTTATGTTAAGTGATGCGTAAAAAAGATATAAGTTGGTATCATGGTACCCAGGGATTTGTTTCCGAACGAATTGTTCTTTCTGCATAATCTAAAATCGTGGTATTCGGCTATATCGGAAATGTGGGCCTGAGCTAGGTTGCTCCGTTTAACATAATTTATTTTAAGTAAGTGGACATCGTAAGCATGATTAATGTTTTAATTAATGATATTTAAATATTTTCGCTAAACTACGGATAAATCATTGAGTGTTTAATGTAAACAAATAGCTGTATTGTTCTATTGATGAAGGAATTTTACTTCAAAACCTTGTACACTATATATGTGCGATTATCTATATGTTATTAATAGTTAAATTTTACATGATACCATCGTTATCTTGCATCTTATTATTTGTAACGTTGGCACCTGCTGGACTGTTTAAATAGATTTTTGTAGATAGAATTGGCGTCTGTAAGACGCGCTCTGATTGTGTGAAAATGTAATGGGTCATCTGAGTAGGTCTTGTGAAATACAAATTAATATTTTTCTAATAGAGACGATAAAATGGAGAAATTTTGGCGCCGACACGGCGGTGATTCTACCCTGACCAAACACAATACATTTATTTTATCTAAGAATGGTAAATTTTTCTTTTAAAAGTCTGACCCGTTGGTTTATATTTATACAAGTGGAAATTTGGTTCAAGTTGCTTTTATACCAAGCAAACATCAGATGTTACAAATTGACATTTTCTGAAATAAATATCATAGCTTGTATTAGATTGTTGTCACCAACTGGTGACATCTGGAAAAGTCGTAAGGTTACAAAGTAATATTTTCTGATCAGAGTGTCGATACGGTATGTCTACACATTGTATGACATCTATATATATATATATATATATATAATATATATATATATATATATATATATATTAGGGCGGTTCATGCAATAGGGGTGAAAAATTTTATTGCAGGTAAGTCACTGAGCATGTGGATTTTTTAATTGTACTTGTTTACAAAAATCTTCACGGCAAATTTCTACTTGGTAGCAAAACTTTTAGTGTGTGGTCAAGCTCATGAGACGGAAAAAGATCAGCTAAGGAGGACAGTGACAGGAGAAACGGGAGTTCCAGCACTCCCTGTCTCCTGCCTAACGTCCACCTTGAAGTTCTTCCCTGGTCGAGTGGTGTCTACAATCTCCTCCTGGTTTGGCTTTGTTTCGTTTGAAACCTTGTCGGAAAACAAATATGAAAATGGTTGAGGCAGCAAATTTATTACAGAAAGGAACACTAAAGAAAGATCGAAGAAAATACAAAGGAAACGCTTCAGTAGAGAGGATGGATCTCTCAGACTTTGTCGATTCAGCATCATTCAAGTTATTTGATACTTTCAAGATCAGCCGAGGGTTCTTAGGACATCTCCTGATTAGTGGAAAAATCACCAAAACGACAGACGATCCCTCCTATCCATGTAAAGACTCAATGATATCAACGACAGTGCTGAAGGGGGCGTGTCCATGATAAAGAATTTCAATGCAACCATTACCAAAGCCGAGACTTAAAAGCAGTTCCTCTTACAGGTAGTGAAAATGCACCGGCACTAATTTCCTGACCACAATAAGACGACATTGGCCACCAGTAAATATTCAGGCGACTAGATTTCATATATGATATTAAGGTGATATCAATGCATTTGTGCCGTCACTGAACGTTATATTGTGCGAATTCATTGGTTATCTAAATGTTATTTATCCAATTCACCCACTATACATATTCTAATGCTTGAGCACCGAGTAAATACTCTCGGATTCCACTCAAACTCGTTTCAGAGTTTTATGTTCTTAAGTCTAATAAAAAAAGTACATGCTTGCTTGAATTTTTAATTTTCATTTATTTGAACCGTCCTAATATATATATATATATATATATATATATATATATATATATATATATATAATGGGTGTATTTATTTCTTATTAGAAGGACTTTTTCCAGAGACCTTTGTTTATTATTATTTTCACTAATGAGTTTATTTATTAATATTATGATTATTATTATTATTATCGTTATTATTACTAGCTAAGTTAAGTTAATTTTAAATTCTTACGAATTAAGTCAAGCTAAGTTAAGTCCGATTTTAGATTAATGATGAATAAAACCACGAAGGAAAGGAAAACACAGAATGGTGCTCAAGCGCTTTCGTCTAATGACATCCTCAGGAACACTGAAGTAAATAAAGAATTCGAGACTATATATAGGTCACAAAATATATATATATATATATATATATATATATATATATATATATATCATACAAATTTGTAAGGAAAGCTACCAATTTTAGCACTTTGCCCTTCTTGTCTAAATCCATTCTGAACGAATTCAACACAAGATCATATGGATTGTTTACAACCAATTTTATAGACAATGCCTGAATGATATATAGGTCACAAAAAATAAAAAGAAAAAAGAAAAAAGAAATTTAAAAATAAAAATTGTAGTAGAAGCATACAAATTTATAAGGAAACACTACCAAAGTTTTAGCACTCTCCCCTTCTTGTCTTAATCCGTTCTGAACGAATTCAAAACAAAAGGATCAAGTTGAAAAAGTCCTTCGCTCATGTTAAAGTTATTTGTAAGTTGGATAATAGCAGACTCAAGAATATTTCTATTAACAATGTTGCTAGAGTGAAACAAAACTGAAGCATTATTCCAATCAATACAGTCGGCTAACTCTGACAAATGGACAAAAAGGGCACTGGACGACTGTCCTGTTCTAACGGAATATTGATGCTGTTTTACACGCATGACTTATATATCATTCAGACATTATCTATAAAATTGGTTGTAAACAATCCATTTGATCTTGTGTTGAATTCGTTCAGAACGGATTTAGCTAAAAAGGCCAAAGTGCTAAAATTGGTAGTTTTCCTTACAAATTTGTATGCTCCTCCCACAATTTTTATTTCTATATATATATATATATATATATATGTTTTTGTGACCTATATATAGTCTCGAACTCTTTATTACTTAGTGTTCCTGAGGATGTCATTAGATGAAAGCGCTTGAGCACCATTCTGTTTCCTTTCCTTCGCGGTTTTATTCATCATAAATAGTTTTCACGTGTTACTTTCGCGAAATAATTTTCATATATATGTATATGGCTGCCGATGGGGGGGGGGGGTGAGAGAAGTTGGTATTATGTGAGTGTTATGACAGCGAGAACAGGTTAGGTTACCCACCCAACCTTTGGAGGGTCTAGTCCCGGCCCACAAACACGTCTTAATAAAGGTTTTACTTTTTTCTATACATGCAAACACACCCACATTTATACACAATTTAGTGGGGTCGAAACATATCAAAAATCGAGTTTCTCCAATTCCACAGTATGCACGTAGTTGGAAATGATGAGCTCAACATCTTGTAAAAAAAGTGAGTATATGCGACCCCCCTCACCCCTTCCATAGCATTCCCCCCATTTTAGTCTCTCCACAGATATAAACCCCAAATGTGACAATCGTGCATTATATTAAGTCTTATTAAGTAGATTAGATTAATTTGGATAGATTATTTAGATAGAGTTTTAGATAGATTCAATAGATACATAGATTAATTTAGATAGATTAGATGAATTATATAAATTATTGTCACGTTTTTTTTGTTTAGTTTCAGATGTTATTTTCAGATTGTTTATGATTGAATGAGTTATGATTTAATTCCGAATGAGTTATATTAAATTCAGATTGAATATTCAATTGCTAGAATTTAACAATTAGTTTCTTGTTATTAATGCTACTAGGCCTAAATAAGTGAAATCATGGCGACAGAAGCAAAACGCACAATTTAATATTTGGTCACCCTGCAGAATTTCCACCTTCAATGACTTCTTCAAAGGCTGACGTATTCAGGCATTATTTATTGGTAAGAAAACGAGAAGAACTGATTTTGAAGGGTTAGAACAGCAAAAGAATGTTACAGAATTGTCACTAAAGATGTGGAAGCCATTTGAGAGAAGTTTTCCTTTCCACATATAGGATTTGAAGGAATAGCTATAAAGTTGAACGATTGATAGAATCTGCAGCAAAGCTAAATAAAGTACTATTAAAACAAAGAAACAACAGTTTTCAGAAGAAGGTGGAGACATTCGATGAAATGTTTGATATTTGCACTTGTACATGTTACGATAAAAAAATCAGTCGAACGGATTGCAGATGTGATATTAGAGTTCCAATGATTGAGTGGGAGTCTTTTGTAGGGCAGAAACAAAAAAAACAACAACTAGGACCAATCGACAGAGTAACGACTTCCGCAAGAAAAAGGACTCACGATAGAGTAAAGGATTAGAAGAAGAGCCAAAATAAGCATGGATATGAATGTCGCCTCAACCAGCAAACTGGACCCTTTACGTATTATGGAATGAGAGCAGGAAATTGATGATGACAGCGACGATATTGACTTTGTTCCGGATTTTGAGCTGAGAGAAAACCATCAGAACAGAATTATTTATGATATCAATAACAGCAGATACTGTAGATACCGTGTAAGTTACAGAGCTACTGCAGCTATAGTAAATGCAGCTTTGAAGGATATGGGAATATTAGACGAAACCAATATGTTGGATAGGAAAAAAGTGGAAAGAGAAAGAATACGTGTGGGTAAAAAGGACATAATCAAAGTGAAATCAGAGAACACACAGATTGAAGGTATCGGATTTGATGGTAGAAAAGATCAAACTAAGACAAAGAAGGGAATGGAGTAAGAAGAACATTATGTAATAGTCAAAGAACCTGGTGATGTTTACATGGATCATGTAGCTCCAGATAACGGTACTGCTTATTGTATTGCAGATGAAATAATAACTTTTACATTTGATTCTAATAGCAAAGAATCCCTCAAAGCTTTGCTATGCGATGGCACCCCAGTGAACACTGGCAGGATTGGCGGAGTGCTAAAATTGATTGAATTATATCTGGACAAGCCGGTACAATGGCTGATTTGCCTTTTTCATGCAAACGAACTGCTCTTCAGGCACGTATTTGAAGCAATTGATGGTAAAACTTCGGGACCAAACACCTTCAAAGGTTCTCTTGGAAATAAACTCCGAGAGGATTTGACCAAACTGGATATAGTTGATTATACCCCTGTAGAGGGCAACATTAAAGAAGTTTCGGCCGATATTGTTAAAAGTTTCAGCAGTGACCAAAAATATATAAGAAATGTGCATTAGCATACAATCTGGACGCATCTCACAAGCGTTAGCCACCAGATCCCAGGTGCCCTCCATCATGCAAGATGGCTAACACGAGCAAACAGGATCCTGCGCTTGTAAGTCTCTACACGGAATCCAGACAAAAACATCCGAGACCTAGTAAAAATTATAATGGTGGTTTACGCTCTAGGCTGGTTTTGGATAAAGTCTCATCCAAAGGCAAATGAGGGAACATCTAATTTTTGGTATGCCATGCCCTTGCTTAAAGGCTTAGATAAAAAGCATCGGATGATTATGGAGCGTGTCCTCAGAAATAACGCCTATTTTGCCCACCCAGAGAATATCTTACTCTCAATGATAACAGACACAAGAAGAGAGGTCAGAGAGCTGGCTCTTCAGCACATCATTCGAGCAAGAACTAGGAGCACCATGCGAGAAATTTTGAGCTGCCAAAAACACTGAACTTTGAAGCAGACGATTATCCTAACATGATCGACTGGGACAACGAAACCATCACCCCTCCACCTATTTTACAGAATTGACAAATGATGATCTTAAAGTTCGAAAAGAATCACTTCAGCTTATTCCTTTTCCCTGTCACAGTCAGGGAGTAGAACATGCTGTAAATGTGGTAACAGAAGCATCACAAGATAGAATTGGTTACGAAAACAGACAAATTTATTTTGAATGTACTGGAGTCGAGAAAAAAGCTACCTGTGTTCCAATGGAAGGCCAGTGGTGTCAGTAATTTACGATTTTAAATTTCTTAAGGTGAATATTTTGGTTTTAATATGCTTCAATTAAATTTCTTGAGGTGAATATTTTGATTTTAGTATGCTTCAATTGATTCTTTAAGTAATATAAGGAGAAAGATTTCTTATATATATATAACTTACTTTAACTTTACTTATATCATTATTTACTTTAATCTTTGTCATTTATCAGGTTTTTTAATTCAAAGAATTGGTTTCAATTTCATTTCAATTTAAAAAAAGGGGAGGCATATGCAACGGGTAGGGGAGGGCGCATAGCGGTGTAATTACAGTATGTTGTTTAGGGGCCCAAAAGAAACTCCGAGCAGTGTGTAGAATAAGAATACAAAATTTCGACCCCCCTAATACACATACATTTCATATAATTTTGTGGGCCTGAGCTGCCAGGCTAGATTACCCTCTCCCCCTTGGAGATCACACCCACATAAATACACATACAGCTCATATATATATATATATATCAAAGCTATTGACTTCTATTGCTTTTGTGGGCCTGATCTCCCAGGTTAGGTTAACCTGTCTCCCTTGGAGATCACTTCCACATACATACACATACAGCTAATATACTTTTGTGGGCCGGAGCTTCCAGGTCAGATTACCTTCTTCCCCTTGGAGATCACATCTATACAATTCACATAGCAGTGGCGTTCAAAAGTCTGCGTCCACCCCAGTTTTAGACAATTTCTAGAAAATAATACAACTCTGAGAAAGTATGTCCTACTATAAGGTATTTCTTTTAAAGAAAAGGTATTTCATATATTCTACTACATGTGTAAGTAATGTAGCTTTTATTTCATAAGAAAGGACACATTAATGAAAATGGTCCTTTTTGGTCCTGCTACGTTTTTCCTTTGCAATATAATAACACCGATTTTAACCCAGGTATTGTTGACAGACCATAGCCAAATGTTATTAATCCTCAAAATAGTGTATTCATACATTAATTTTAACAACTGGTCTATTATAACTGATAAAACCAATTACTCAATGACGCTGTAGCAATTTAATTAAAAAATAATTAAACATTTTCTCTATTCTCTCTTTACAGACTGTAATTGAAATGTCAGGAACTAAGTTTATCCCAGAAAGGACAAATAATTGCCCTTTCAAGAGAGGGAATGTCCCAACGCCAGAAATTAACGTTTCAAAAGGAGCCGTCCAAAGAACTATAAGCAGATATAAAGAATTTGGATCGTGCTCTTCAAAGACAAGATCTGACAGACCTAAAGTGACTACTGATTCTGAGGATCATTACATCAAGGTTACATCACTGCGTGACAGAAAAGCCACAGCTACACAGATTCAGACACAGTTGAATGAACAACGGGACTCTCCAATAAGTACAAGTACTATAAAAAGAAAACTCAAAAAAGCTGGTTTCCATGGCAGAGTTGCTGTGACCAAATCACTATCGAGGAAACAAAATAAGGCTAAAAGATTGGAGTGGACAAGAGAATATCGAAATTTTACTGTAGATGACTGGAAAAAAGTTCTTTTTACTCATGAATCAAAAGTGGAACTTTTTGTGTCTCATAGAAGAGGTTATGGTAGACGTAGAACCAACGAAAAACTGATAGATCCCTGCATAAAACATTCAATAAAACATGGTGGAGGCAACATTCAAGTTTGGGGTTGTTTCAGTTATTTTGGAGTTGGAGATCTTCACAGAATCACTTACACTCTCACAAAAGAGAAGTGCCACTTCATACTAGTGAGACATGCAATACCATCAGGATTGAGGCTTTGTGGTTAAGGATTCATTTTCCAGCAAGATAACGACCCAAAGCACACTTCTAAAACCTTTGCATGAACTATCTCAACAAGAAAAAAGATGAAGGTGTCCTGATCTCAATCCAATAGAGCATCTTTGGGACCATTTGAAGAGTCTGAAAGCTAAAAAAATACAACTTCTCTTGATTTTCTCTGGGAGAATGTAGAAGAATGCTGGAACGGCATAGCACAAGATGTTATCCAGAAACTTGTCAAATCTATGCTTCACAGAGTGGAAGCTCTCATTAAAGAAAAAGGTCATATCGATTATTAGTAAGATTATGCCATTAAATTGTTAATTTCTTTACTAATTTATAATAATTACATTTAGAAACAAATAATGTAACAATAAAAAACAAATTTTGTTGTAATTATCATATATATTTGTACAATTTACAATAAATTGGGTGATTATAAGGTGGACGCAGACTTTTGAACACCACTGTGTGTGTGTGTGTGTGTGTGTGTGTGTGTATATATATATATATGAGGGGGGTTTAAACCAGTCTTTCACCTTGTTGTATGCAATGTTGCAATATGCAATGTTGAATGCAATTGCATTGCTCTAACATTTTGCAGGTATGCTACTATTTCATCGTAAATATTCTTTAAAACACATTCTTCATTTATAATTCATGTACATTTCTAAAATGACCTGATCGGGAATCTTCGCTATCCCTGTATAAGCTGATTGTAAAGTGTTGGGAATTATTAAGTGTTGAAATATCCATATTAGAATTGTTCAAAAGCCAAAAGGAATGATATCGGATTTCTTTTCCAGTGGTGAGGCAAGAGAATTTATCTAGCTACGTTTAAAATAAAGCAGAACTATAGTCGTTGAGGGTTGGTTTCATACTAACGATGTGTTGGGATTCGAGGATGTGGAGATCGGTTGGTTGGTATGATGAATTGATTATTTTGAAGTTGGTGGAAGCAGTGGGTGGTTGTGGAGGTGGCAATGACCCGTTATTGCTGATCTGAATGGTTTATTTAAAGGTTGTAATGTAATAGCAGAAATACCGCGATGTGATGTTGAATGATAATGCATCACTTAATAAGTCCCAACCTTTTACAGTCAGCTTATCACCCCAATAATAATAGGATAAGATATTGTTTACAATATTTGTCATCTTTTAACCTTGTATATTTTAACTGTTGTTTTACCTTTCTATATTTTATATACTTTTCATTTTTAAATATTTTATATAAATACATTAGTAACATTATATGATTACATAAATATAGTATATTGTTTGTATACATTTTCTGTTCATATTTATTCGCTTTTTTTACAAATTTTTTAATTTCTTTAGGACTGATGAGAGAAACTGATTTTTTACGAAACGTCTGCCAATAAACATGTACCATCTCCTCGTCCGCTTATTCCTCATTAAGTTGTGATTCCCTAAGAACAAACCCTTCAATCTATCTATCTATCTATCTATCTATCTATCTACACACATATATATTTATACCGGGTGTCCGAGAATTATCTGTACAATTTTTGGCTGTTATTAAAAGTCAACCATGAAGTGTAGAAATTCCAGTGTTGTCCCATTTTACAGAGAATCTCATTAAGTTTTTTCTGATACCACGTTTTGACAAGTATTTTAGAAATGTACGCGGGTGACAGACATTGATGATTTAAAAGCAAGAATCACAGCTGCTATTGAGCGAATTGATGCGGATATGTTGCAGCGTACATGGCAACATTTGGAGTATCGATTGGATGTTTTGCGAATCACTAATGGTGCATATATCGAATGTTTGTAACAATGTTACTTTAATAAAAGAAACCTTTGAAAATACAGATTCTAAATAATCTTGTTTAAGAATTTTACGTGCGTTATCAAGAATTTTATTAAAATGAAATTGTACAGATAATGTTCGGACACACTGGAATTTTTAAAAAACTTGTCAAAACTTGGCATCAGAAAAAACTTAATGAGATTCTCTGTAAAATGGGACAAGAATTTCTACACTTCATGGTTGACTTTTAATAACAGCCAAAATTGTACAGATAATTCTCGGACACCCTGCTATATAATATATATATATATATATATATATATATATATACACACACACACAAACTCAGAATGGTTCCCTGAGAAAATTATATGTTAAACACAGACCGTGCATGGAACAAGGAACTCTTCTGGAAAATTAAATCCACTATAGTCCGAATAAGTAATGGTAAATGACAAATACCATAGTTTTTCTTTTTCATGATGTTAACCCGACGTGGGCAACGGGTCTCTCCCAAAGAGATCCCATAAATATAGCTTCCCTCACCAGCTATCTGCAAAGCAGACAGGATCCAGCTTTGGGACATGGATCTAGGGTTTAAAGCAAGCCTAGACCCCCTACGTTCAGAACCTCTATATAAGTAAAAGACTCGTTGCATTCACGTGGGATTGAATAAATCAAAGAAAAAGGGGGTAACTATTGTATTTTTAGCCAAAAAAACAAAACTTAAACCTCAACCGGGACATTGAGCGTCCACTTTTCAAGGCACGTAACACGTCCGTTTAATATACACAAACTCAGAATGGTTCCCTGAGAAAATTATATGTTAAACACAGACCGTGCATGGAACAAGGAATCTTCTGGGAAAATTAAATCCACTATAGTCCGAATAAGTAATGGTAAATGACAAATACCATAGTTTTTCTTTTTCATGATGTTAACCCGACGTGGGCAACGGGTCTCTCGCAAAGAGATCCCATAAATATAGCTTCCCTAACATCATGAAAAAGAAAAACTATGGTATTTGTCATTTACCATTACTTATTCGGACTATAGTGGATTTAATTTTCCCAGAAGAGTTCCTTGTTCCATGCACGGTCTGTGTTTAACATATATATATATATATATGAAAATTATTTCACGAAAGTAACACGTGAAAAGAATTTATGATGAATAAAACCACGAAGGAAAGGAAACACAGAATGGTGCTCAAGCGCTTTCGTCTAATGACATCCTCAGGAACACTGAAGTAAATAAAGTTCAAGACTACATACTGGTTACAAAAAAAAAAATATATATATATATATATATAATATATATATATTATAATAATATAGAAATAAAAATTGTGGGAGGAGCATACAAATTTGTAAGGAAAACTACCAATTTTAGCACTTTGCCCGAATTCAACGCAAGATCAAATTTTATAGTTAATGCCTGAATGATATATAGGTCACACAAAATTTTTAAAAAGTATATATAAAAATAAATTGAAAAATAAAAATTGTAAGAGGAGCATAGATATTTATAAGGGAAAACTACCCACGTTTTAGTACTCTGCCCTCTTGTCTAAATCCTTTCTGAACGAATTCAACACAAGATCAAATGGATTGTTTATAACCAATTTTATAGATAAGGCCTGAATGATATAGGTCACAAAAAATTTAAAAAATATAAAACTAAATTGAAAATAAAAATTGTAAGAAAAGCATACAAATTTATAAGGAAACACTACCAAAGTTTTAGCACTCTACCTTCTTGTCTAAATCCGTTCTGAACGAATTCAAAACAACGGGATCGAGTTGAAAAAGACCTTTGCTCATGTTAAAGTTATTTGTAAGTTGGATAATAGCAGACTCAAGAATATTTCTATTAACAATGTTGCTAGAGTGAAACAAAACTGAAGCATTATTCCAATCAATACAGTGGGATAACTCTGACAAATGGACAAAAATGGCACTGGACGACTGCCCCATTCTAACAGAATATTGATGCTGTTTTACACGCGTGTGCAAATCCTTTCCCGTCTGACCAATGTAAAAGGAATCACATTGTTTACAACCAATTTTATAGATAATGCCTGAATTATTGGTGGGGCTATTTTTTACTATGATATTTTCACAATATTGTTATATGAAAATACTACATTAATATCCAAAAGTTTAAGTACATTAGCAATGCCTAAAAAGCCTGGGAAAAATGGAAGTACTGAAATATTCTTTGACAACGTGCGAGTGTTATTATTCACACGATAGAAGGTTCGTTTTGCCTTGTTAAGACAAGATTCCATAAACGCAGGTGGGTAGCACAGATCACTTCCAATACCGTTGATTTTTCTCAATTCGGCAATTCGATATCATAGTAAAAAATAAGCCCCACCAATAATTCAGGCATTATCTATAAAATTGGTTGTAAACAATGTGATTCCTTTTACATTTGTCAGACGGGAAAGGATTTGCACACGCGCGTAAAACAGCATCAATATTCCGTTAGAACGGGACAGTCGTCCATTTGTGAGGTTAGCCCACTGTATTGATTGGAATAATGCTTCAGTTTTGTTTCACTCTAGCAACATTGTTAATAGAAATATTCTTGAGTCTGCTATTATCCAACTTACAAATAACTTTAACATGAGCAAAGGTCTTTTTCAACTCGATCCCGTTGTTTTGAATTCGTTCAGAACGGATTTAGACAAGAAGGGTAGAGTGCTAAAACTTTGGTAGTGTTTCCTTATAAATTTGCATGCTTCTCTTACAATTTTTATTTTTCAATTTAGTTTTTTTTTTTTTGCGACCTATATATCATTCAGGCCTTATCTATAAAATTGATTGTAAACAACCCATTTGATCTTGTGTTGAGTTCGTTCAGAAAGGATTTAAACAAAAAGGGCAGAGTGCTAAAACGTGGGTAGTTTTCCCTTATAAATATGTATGCTCCTCTTACAATTTTTATTTTTCAATTTATTTTTATATATATTTGTTTCAATTTTTTGTGACCTTATATATCATTCAGGCATTAACTACAAAATTTGATCTTGTGTTGAATTCGGGCAAAGTGCTAAAATTGGTAGTTTTCCTTACAAATTTGTATGCTCCTCCCACAATTTTTATTTCTATATTTATTATATATATATATATGTTTTTTTTGTAACCCCTATATGGTCTTGAACTCTTTATTTACTTCAGTGTTCCTGAGGATGTCATTAGACGAAAGCGCTTGAGCACCATTCTGTTTCCTTCGTGGTTTTATTCATCATATATATAATATATATATATATATATATATATATATATATATATATACAATATTGTGCAAATTAATATAAACATGTAACAAAAATATGGTTTTTCACTGTTTTAATGAAAAACAATGAACGCTTTTAAATGTAATTTTATAAATAAGGTTAAGTATGATATTTATGGTATACATTATATTAGTGCACCCTCTGAGACATGATTGCATCATCTTTTAAGGCTATTACAGCATCTTTTGAAGTCGGGCTTGCCATTCAGTTTCTGCCTAATTAAGTATATTCTATTGTCAGTCATCAGAGTTAGTACGTGTGATTTCTATGATCTATGTGTTTCAGAGTTGAATATGGACATTAGACCACGGAAATGAGGTAAAATAATTACCTTGTATGAACAAACATCACTCACACAGAGATAAATTGCCAATGCAGTCAAAGTTTGTATGGGAGCGGTTAATAAGATTATCAAGAAGAAACAATCCACGGTTTCGATATCCGCATCAAGGAAAGGCAAATGCGGAAGAAAACGTTAAACAACACCCAGAGATGACGTAAAATTAAAACGAATGAACAAGCAGGATCCCAGAAAAACTTGTCATGCTTAACCAGGAATTAAGCATCAGGTATCTAGGTATCATCATCATATGACGTCGATTGTTGGCGGTGGGGCGAAAAGCCAAGACACCTATGAAAAACAATTGCTAACAACAATAATGAAGGCAAAACGCTAAGCATGGGCCAAGAAATATGTTGGTAGTCAAAGAAAGTAGGTGCAATGTGTTGTTTTCATACGAGAATTATTTACTTGTTCAAGTCAACAAAGTCGATTTGTACGCCATTCACCTTGGTGAACCCACACCAGTTCCCACTATAACTATATTGACTGATTAATTGCTTTACTTAATGAGGCAACAGTTAGATGTTGTATCGATAACAAAGGATAAATAACTTAGTTTATGCTGATGATATGGTGTTAATAAGTATCTCTGTTAAAGGTATGGATCGGCTACTAAAAATCTGCGAAGTGTTTTCGCAGAAACATTATATTCTTTTTAATGTTACAAAACTAAGGTTATACAATTCCATCCTAAAAGCTCTAATCAGCAAGCTGACATTAGGTTTAAAATGACAGGTAAAGTAATTGAGGAAGTACAAAAGTTTAAGTATTTGGGTCAAACTATCACCACCTCCTTGAGTGATGACTCAGATATAAGAAAACAATCTCGAAGCCTTTGTGCTAAAGCGAATATGACTATAAGAAACTTCCGGTCCTGTACAAGTAAATAAACACACTCTCTTTCGTACTTTCTGCAGTAATATACTCGTATACGGACAGCAACTCTGGGTGAATTATAAAAAAGGTTCTGGCAGAACTCTAAATTTGCTGTACAACGGGTCTTTTAGACTCATATATAAATTACCCCCGAGATGCTCAGCTTGGCAAATGTTTTCTACATGCAATGTCCCGAGCTTCCCGGGGGTAACAAGACGTGATCAATACAGTCTAATGCAAAGAATTAAAAAATCAACCAACCCGATTATCCAAGCTACCCATGAGTCCTGCCGTTTGTCTTCTAAGCTATGGAATTCATGGTACGAAAATGTCTATCTGTAGCTCCACTTCACTTCGACATTACTGTATTGTTTCTAATTAATCGTATATATTTCTATCCTTAGTATGTGAATTGTCATTGTATTATTAATATTTGTCATATGGACTATGGTCTGCCAATAAACCGTTTCATTTCCATTTCATTTCATAACCAAACTGTGAAACAGCCAGAAAAGAAAATGATCTGGGTTTTTTTCTGTACGAGGAACTGGTTCATTAGTGCCTATGGAAGGCATGATGAATAGTAAGCGATATATTGAGGTTCTAGAACGCCATGTCAAACCAGAACTGCAGGAACTGTCCCCAAACGCAGTTCTCCAATAGGATCTGGCTCCATGCCATACATCAAAATGTGTTAAGGAGTCCTTAAAGATGAACGATATCAGTTATTTAGAATGGCCGGGAAACTCGCCAGGTCTAAAACCAATCGAAAATCTATGGGCTATATGTAAGACTGGACTATATAACTAAAACAAAATTCATCAAGTCTGTCATCCAACTCTGGTTTCATGATGAAGAATTAAAGAAAATCTGTGGAAAAATGGTATATTTCATACCAAAGCATGTTCAAAACGTTATTAAAACTGTATAATATGCTGTTTACTGAAAATTCTAACTTTTTATCCTGTTCACATTAATTTGTTCAGTATAACCTCGTTACAGTTCCGTGAGTTGGTCTCTCTTCACACGAAGGTGAAGCTGGTGGCCCCGCCTCTAGGCATGGCTTGGTGGAGGAGCGAGCTGCTCTCTTGCGCTCTCTATTGGTATTTTTAAATAGAGATAATAATGTATAATAAGAATTTAATGTTTTGTTTATAAGAATTTAATAATGTTTTGTTTAATGAAGAAGATAATAATGTTTAATAAGAAATTTAATGATGGTTTGTACGTAAATAAGAAAATAATGTTATGTTTGAAATTAAGAATATAAAATACTAGTTGGCAATACCTGAAAAGGGCCGAGAGAAGGAAGGATGTCCCAATTCAGTTCTCGACGGGGTGGTCCTAGTTAAGTGGTTTTCATATTAGTATGTTATTGTGAATTTAAAATACTGAATTTGTCTCTCTCCGCGATAAAAGGTTAAAGATAGGTCCGCACTCGCTTTACCTCGTTTGTTCAAGTGTTTTGGCGTAAATAAAAAATCAGTAAATAGTAATAATGGTGTGTAATTTATCCCCGTCCCTTCGCTGTTCAAAATTTTAATGGACGGCCACGCTATCCAGCTACCCCAATCTGCCCGCGTCCGTATAAAGACACAGAGAAAACGAGAGTAAAGAGTGATAATAGTAAGAAAAGGCAAATAATGAAAAGAAAGCGAAGAGTAGAAAAAAAAGGCGTTTTTTTTTTAAAAAAACACTTCATTTTGGTGCCAGCGTCGTCCCTACTAAATTAAAAGAAGGGCATTCCCACGTCCTCCGTACAAGCCTTATTTTGGTCAACCTGTAGGTCTAAGGTGGAGTGAAAAGCTTGACCTTCGTCAGAATGAACGATTCGGGCGGAAGCTAACCAAAGGTTATTTATAAATTTAGTAGATATTATCTTTCCATAAATTAAATAGTAAAATGAGTTGTGTACCTCAGTGGCAAGCGGTAAACACCCTTTGGGTGTGCCCCATTCGTTTCCTGTTCTACCCTTCCCAGCTCCTCAGGGCCCATATTACAGTCAATCTCAAGTTTACAGTCTAAAGCTAGTTTACGGGCACTCTCCACTACCGTAGGCAACGAAATATTTTGGGTCCATGTATTTAATACAGTAAACATACGAGCTAAAACTACTGCTATAAAGCCGCAACCATGATCGACGCTTATATGCCGTCTATAAATAGCCTGAGAATTGAAGTTAAGAGTATAAGATGTGGCACTATGACCCGCAACACGGAATACACAGTCAATATTTACGTGAAGTTGTCCATATTGAAGGCTATACTACTTTGAGATGCCTGCATTATACGGCCTAATATATACTCTATATCGACAGCTGCCAAGCGTCTGAATGGTATTACTACCCAAAAGCCATCTACATTCCCATCATCTGACCCGAACCCGAACGACAGCCGCGTTCTGACTTCACGTTCGTCGCGGTTCTGAAGGGCAAATTCTACAATACGTTCAACTATGCGCCGTAGTCCGTGTTCAACACCATTGCTATACATGGATCTAGGATCAACCCTGACTATATACCGATTTCTAGTCAAAGCTGGGGTGGGGGTAGCGGTGCGCACCAACTGGAATGTTATGCCATCCTCTACAGAAAGAGAAGCTGATGCTGCTGATGTGAAGGATGTACCCGGAATTGAACAGGAATAAGGGGTATATTTGAGGAAGGTACTATTGTGGGGATTGTACCGTAAGACGTAGAGGGTTGGGACTCTATTACTGGTGGTCTAACAACCGGTGCAATCCTGGCATGCTTTATACCTGACTTGGAGGGCTCTTAATCATGCCTTCGCTTTGAAATGTCTCGTGCTACAGCCTACAATATCGCTGGTGTGGACTCGGCAGTGGGGTTGGAGTCTTTGACAATAACTACACTCTCGTCGGGGTCATCTGTAATATCGATGATGGGGTGCTGTACCTCATCGTCAGTCACGGTTCTGTGGGAGAAGAGAAAAACAAGTCTGTAGAATATAAGGATCATCACTTAAATATTTATTATATTTTGTAAATGGCCCACTTAGGAGTGTGACGTGTTAGAAATGGATTCTGTAGAAAAATTCAGGTTCGAGCCCATCCACATGTATTATATCTGGCCTTACAGGATGTGGTAAAACTGTACTTATACTTAAAATTATTAAAGAAAAGGGAATAAAGTTATATGGTGCTATTCGACGTATCAATCAGTGTTCAACGAGTACCAAGATGATATTTTGTTCCACAAAGGTGTATATGAGGTTAATTCGTCAAAGGGAAATGAACATACAGTCATTGTAATTGACGATCTCATGTTGGAGATGGATAAAACGCTTCCAGAGACATTTACAGTATTCTCCCACCATCTTAACACAAGCGTGTTCTTCATCAATCAGAATGCGATGTGCCGTCAAATACACAATATCTAGTCTTAATCGCGCAACGTAGAGATGTATCACAAATTGGGATATTAGCTAATCAAATGTTCCCAAATCAGCATAAGGAGTGTTTGGAACTTTATAAAAAAGCTACAAGCCCGCGTTACAGATATTTGCTCTGCGACTTTCATCCGCGAAACACGTTTAGGGTGCTTCTAAGAACGAATATATTTCCAAACGAGCCTAAAATGGTGTATATTCCAGAATGACAAAGAGGCTAAAGAAATACCATGAAGTAATAAAAATCTATTATCGACTGCCCCGGGCAATGCAACAGATGTTTGCTAAAAATATCGACTCGAACTTTTCAAAATGCATCTGTGAAATCTGTCTTAACGTTATAAATTGCAATGTATCAATGAAACCCCCTCAAAAGGCTTGACTACGCCGTTACAAGAACATAATACATACACTTGCTCGTAAAAGTCAAACTGTGGGGAAGAAAAAACGAATTATTGTACAAAGAGGAGGGTCATTCCTCCCCATCTTATTTTCAGTTTTGGATCCTTTACTGACAAGATCAATATAATGAAGAAAGTGGTAGTGATTCCACACCAAGTGTATACTTCACTGCAAAGTTCAAAGAATCCAGACACGGTTCTAGAATCTCGTAAAAGCAGGTTTAAAAGAATGGAAAGCGAATTGTTAGCCCTATTAAACAGTGAAAGAACACCTGATGAGAAAATAATCTTATACCAAGAAGCTCTGCAGAAATTTCTTCACGAGTACGAAAATTATAAGAATCCAACAGAGATTCATGTGGTTATTAGGCACAGCACGGACAAGGATGAGATGGTGACCTAGGACCTGTGCCCGACGATAGAGCTGGCCAACCAAAGAATAACGGGTCGGCCCACAACATATCGAGCATGTATTAAAAAGCATCCTACCACATACATTGAGGAATAAAGGTTTAAGTCTTTATAATCTATTGAATGAGGATCCCAACATACAGTGGACCGATACAGGTGAGATCATTGTGGATGGAGCAAAGGTACAGGGATCGAATATCGTAGACATCGTCCATGATCTGGTGAGAAAGTGGGATAGGCCATCCCCGTCAGGATGGAAGCATATTAAAGCAAGACTGCAACAGATAAATATCCCCAAAACAATGATAGGAAATCTGAACAGGTTAAAAGACTTGGAACATGTATCGCACATGCCACAATTGAAAAAGCCATCACCCCCTGCGGTAACACCTCTGAAGAGGAGAAAGAAGAGGTTAAACAACGGTCAACCCTACCCACGTGCCTCTAAAATACGCAAATGGTTAACATATTAAGAAGACGTTATTATGACATTTCTAGCCCAGCCTCCTACGGAGGCGTAGATAGACTGTACAGAAGTGTTTACAATGATGGAGTAGGGAAAAAAGATGTTGAGAGGTTTTTGTGGGAGCATGACGCTCTTCACTTCATAAGCCTATGAGAAAAAGGTTTAAAACAGCCAGACAACAGCTGCTTCGATTGACTCTATTTGGCAAGCAGATTCAACAGACATGCAAAGATATTCAGTGGATAACGATGGTTACCGATACATCCTCTTTATAATAGATGTATTCTCTACATATTTCTGGCTAATCCCGCTGAAAATAAATCGCCTGAAACAGTTGCTAAAGCCGCCAAAGCATTGATGTTGAAAGAAAATAGGATTCCCGCTATTTTTGTACGGACATGAGGAAAGAATCTATAGGCCGAGCTTTTCAGAACATGTTGGCAGAGTTTAATATCAGCTATTACACTAGCAATTCTGTACACAAGGCATCTTTAGCCGAAAATGTTCAGCGAACTATAAAGGAACTTAAGCATCGCTATTTCACACATAAAAACATACAAATATATAGACATTCTGGAGTCGCTGGCTTCTTCATACAACCGTTCACAACACCGGGCGATTGGTACAACACCTAGCGAAATTTTAAAAACAGGTACGCATACAAAGTATGAGGTGAGAAAAGATATTCGTTGAGCGTTTCGGGAATAAATTCGCGAAGTGATTTGAGCAAGGTTGGACTCGTGAGATTTTTAAAGTTAGGGCTATGAGGCCTAAAGACGAGGTGATGTTGTATTACGTTGAAGATTTGAATGGGGAAGAAATTTCTGGTGGCATTTATGGTCAGGGGATGCAAAACGTGGCATTTAATTTAGGAAAAAAGTGTTTAAAATTTTAAAAAATTTAGGAAGCAAAGGTTCAGTAAAGAGAAAAATGTACCTGGTAAATTGGCTTGGTTACCCAGAAAGCCTCAACACCTATATAAAAGCTGATGCAATAATGAAGCTTAAATACTGTAGTATACAACATGGCGCCAAACCACTTCTTCATCACACTCCCGTGTACATCCTAACAATACCCTGGCCAACTTTATAACAGAACTGCATGGGCCCATTGAATTGGGTCGTGAATCATATGAGGTTGGAATATGCGGATTTTAATTGACCACCAAGTTTTTAAGTATTGACAACAAAGAACCCGTTTTTATGGTTCTTAGAAGTCGCGATGAATGTGAAAAGGCCGGAGTAACTATAATAATAAAAAATAATAACTAAATAATAACTAAAAATAATAAAATCAGTAATCGCAAAAACTTCACAAAACACACTTCTACACAAATGTTGATACCGAAGAATTAACTTCTTTATATTTCACTCAGAGCACTATTGAATAAGACTACTTCTTTATATTTAGAACAAAGAATATACGAAGTAAAATTACTTACAACTTAATATTTGGGTGGTCGTCAGACTGCATTCTTGGTTATAAGTTTGTACGCAACAAATGAAATGCTTCTCCAACACTAAAATGATTCACATATGTCACTGCTACGCTTTCTATAGGGCAGAGAGAAGACCCCCCCCCCCCAGAGTGGAGAATGTTGAAGAAAAGACTTCCCCCAACCTGCACTTTCAGAATGCAAAACATTCATTGGTTGAGGGAATTTCAGCGGGCAGTCTTTAAGTTTTAACCAAGCCGTGAGAGAGAGAGAGAGAGAGAGAAGAGAGAGAGAGAGAGAGAGAATATTTTTATGTTAAGTGATGCGTAAAAAAGATATAAGTTGGTATCATGGTACCCAGGGATTTGTTTCCGAACGAATTGTTCTTTCTGCATAATCTAAAATCGTGGTATTCGGCTATATCGGAAATGTGGGCCTGAGCTAGGTTGCTCCGTTTAACATAATTTATTTTAAGTAAGTGGACATCGTAAGCATGATTAATGTTTTAATTAATGATATTTAAATATTTTCGCTAAACCTACGGATAAATCATTGAGTGTTTAATGTAAACAAATAGCTGTATTGTTCTATTGATGAAGGAATTTTACTTCAAAACCTTGTACACTATATATGTGCGATTATCTATATGTTATTAATAGTTAAATTTTACATGATACCATCGTTATCTTGCATCTTATTATTTGTAACGTTGGCACCTGCTGGACTGTTTAAATAGATTTTTGTAGATAGAATTGGCGTCTGTAAGACGCGCTCTGATTGTGTGAAAATGTAATGGGTCATCTGAGTAGGTCTTGTGAAATACAAATTAATATTTTTCTAATAGAGACGATAAAATGGAGAAATTTGGCGCCGACACGGCGGTGATTCTACCCTGACCAAACACAATACATTTATTTTATCTAAGAATGGTAAATTTTTCTTTTAAAAGTCTGACCCGTTGGTTTATATTTATACAAGTGGAAATTTGGTTCAAGTTGCTTTTATACCAAGCAAACATCAGATGTTACAAATTGACATTTTCTGAAATAAATATCATAGCTTGTATTAGATTGTTGTCACCAACTGGTGACATCTGGAAAAGTCGTAAGGTTACAAAGTAATATTTTCTGATCAGAGTGTCGATACGGTATGTCTACACATTGTATGACATCTATATATATAATATATATATTAGGGCGGTTCATGCAATAGGGGTGAAAAATTTTATTGCAGGTAAGTCACTGAGCATGTGGATTTTTTAATTGTACTTGTTTACAAAAATCTTCACGGCAAATTTCTACTTGATAGCAAAACTTTTAGTGTGTGGTCAAGCTCATGAGACGGAAAAAGATCAGCTAAGGAGGACAGTGACAGGAGAAACGGGAGTTCCAGCACTCCCTGTCTCCTGCCTAACGTCCACCTTGAAGTTCTTCCCTGGTCGAGTGGTGTCTACAATCTCCTCCTGGTTTGGCTTTGTTTCGTTTGAAACCTTGTCGGAAAACAAATATGAAATGGTTGAGGCAGCAAATTTATTACAGAAAGGAACACTAAAGAAAGATCGAAGAAAATACAAAGGAAACGCTTCAGTAGAGAGGATGGATCTCTCAGACTTTGTCGATTCAGCATCATTCAAGTTATTTGATACTTTCAAGATCAGCCGAGGGTTCTTAGGACATCTCCTGATTAGTGGAAAAATCACCAAAACGACAGACGATCCCTCCTATCCATGTAAAGACTCAATGCTATCAACGACAGTGCTGAAGGGGGCGTGTCCATGATAAAGAATTTCAATGCAACCATTACCAAAGCCGAGACTTAAAAGCAGTTCCTCTTACAGGTAGTGAAAATGCACCGGCACTAATTTCCTGACCACAATAAGACGACATTGGCCACCAGTAAATATTCAGGCGACTAGATTTCATATATGATATTAAGGTGATATCAATGCATTTGTGCCGTCACTGAACGTTATATTGTGCGAATTCATTGGTTATCTAAATGTTATTTATCCAATTCACCCACTATACATATTCTAATGCTTGAGCACCGAGTAAATACTCTCGGATTCCACTCAAACTCGTTTCAGAGTTTTATGTTCTTAAGTCTAATAAAAAAAGTACATGCTTGCTTGAATTTTTAATTTTCATTTATTTGAACCGTCCTAATATATATATATATATATATATATATATATATATATATATATATATATATATATATATATATATATAATGGGTGTATTTATTTCTTATTAGAAGGACTTTTTCCAGAGACCTTTGTTTATTATTATTTTCACTAATGAGTTTATTTATTAATATTATGATTATTATTATTATTATTATCGTTATTATTACTAGCTAAGTTAAGTTAATTTTAAATTCTTACGAATTAAGTCAAGCTAAGTTAAGTCCGATTTTAGATTAATGATGAATAAAACCACGAAGGAAAGGAAACACAGAATGGTGCTCAAGCGCTTTCGTCTAATGACATCCTCAGGAACACTGAAGTAAATAAAGAATTCGAGACTATATATAGGTCACAAATATATATATATATATATATATATATATATATATATATATATATATCATATATATATATATATATATCATACAAATTTGTAAGGAAAGCTACCAATTTTAGCACTTTGCCCTTCTTGTCTAAATCCATTCTGAACGAATTCAACACAAGATCATATGGATTGTTTACAACCAATTTTATAGACAATGCCTGAATGATATATAGGTCACAAAAAAGAAAAAAAAAAAAAAAGAAATTTAAAAATAAAAATTGTAGTAGAAGCATACAAATTTATAAGGAAACACTACCAAAGTTTTAGCACTCTCCCCTTCTTGTCTTAATCCGTTCTGAACGAATTCAAAACAAAAGGATCAAGTTGAAAAAGTCCTTCGCTCATGTTAAAGTTATTTGTAAGTTGGATAATAGCAGACTCAAGAATATTTCTATTAACAATGTTGCTAGAGTGAAACAAAACTGAAGCATTATTCCAATCAATACAGTCGGCTAACTCTGACAAATGGACAAAAAGGGCACTGGACGACTGTCCTGTTCTAACGGAATATTGATGCTGTTTTACACGCATGACTTATATATCATTCAGACATTATCTATAAAATTGGTTGTAAACAATCCATTTGATCTTGTGTTGAATTCGTTCAGAACGGATTTAGCTAAAAAGGCCAAAGTGCTAAAATTGGTAGTTTTCCTTACAAATTTGTATGCTCCTCCCACAATTTTTATTTCTATATATATATATATATATATATGTTTTTGTGACCTATATATAGTCTCGAACTCTTTATTTACTTCAGTGTTCCTGAGGATGTCATTAGATGAAAGCGCTTGAGCACCATTCTGTTTCCTTTCCTTCGCGGTTTTATTCATCATAAATAGTTTTCACGTGTTACTTTCGCGAAATAATTTTCATATATATGTATATGGCTGCCGATGGGGGGGGGGGGGGGTGAGAGAAGTTGGTATTATGTGAAGTGTTATGACAGCGAGAACAGGTTAGGTTACCCACCCAACCTTTGGAGGGTCTAGTCCCGGCCACAAACACGTCTTAATAAAGGTTTTACTTTTTTCTATACATGCAAACACACCCACATTTATACACAATTTAGTGGGGTCGAAACATATCAAAAATCGAGTTTCTCCAATTCCACAGTATGCACGTAGTTGGAAATGATGAGCTCAACATCTTGTAAAAAAAAGTGAGTATATGCGACCCCCCTCACCCCTTCCATAGCATTCCCCCCATTTTAGTCTCTCCACAGATATAAACCCCAAATGTGACAATCGTGCATTATATTAAGTCTTATTAAGTAGATTAGATTAATTTGGATAGATTATTTAGATAGAGTTTTAGATAGATTCAATAGATTACATAGATTAATTTAGATAGATTAGATGAATTATATAAATTATTGTCACGTTTTTTTGTTTAGTTTCAGATTGTTATTTTCAGATTGTTTATGATTGAATGAGTTATGATTTAATTCCGAATGAGTTATATTAAATTCAGATTGAATTATTCAATTGCTAGAATTTAACAATTAGTTTCTTGTTATTAATGCTACTAGGCCTAAATAAGTGAAATCATGGCGACAAGAAGCAAAACGCACAATTTAATATTTGGTCACCCTGCAGAATTTCCACCTTCAATGACTTCTTCAAAGGCTGACGTATTCAGGCATTATTTATTGGTAAGAAAACGAGAAGAACTGATTTTGAAGGGTTCTAGAACAGCAAAAGAATGTTACAGAATTGTCACTAAAGATGTGGAAGCCATTTGAGAGAAGTTTTCCTTTCCACATATAGGATTTGAAGGAATAGCTATAAAAGTTGAACGATTGATAGAATCTGCAGCAAAGCTAAATAAAGTACTATTAAAACAAAGAAACAACAGTTTTCAGAAGAAGGTGGAGACATTCGATGAAATGTTTGATATTTGCACTTGTACATGTTACGATAAAAAAATCAGTCGAACGGATTGCAGATGTGATATTAGAGTTCCAATGATTGAGTGGGAGTCTTTTGTAGGGCAGAAACAAAAAAAACAACAACTAGGACCAATCGACAGAGTAACGACTTCCGCAAGAAAAAGGACTCACGATAGAGTTAAAGGATTAGAAAGAAGAGCCAAAATAAGCATAGATATGAATGTCGCCTCAACCAGCAAACTGGACCCTTTACGTATTATGGAAGATGAGAGCATGGAAATTGATGATGACAGCGACGATATTGACTTTGTTCCGGATTTTGAGCTGAGAGAAAACCATCAGAACAGAATTATTTATGATATCAATAACAGCAGATACTGTAGATACCGTGTAAGTTACAGAGCTACTGCAGCTATAGTAAATGCAGCTTTGAAGGATATGGGAATATTAGACGAAACCAATATGTTGGATAGGAAAAAAGTGGAAAGAGAAAGAATACGTGTGGGTAAAAAGGACATAATCAAAGTGAAATCAGAGAACACACAGATTGAAGGTATCGGATTTGATGGTAGAAAAGATCAAACTAAGACAAAGAAGGGAATGGAGTAAGAAGAACATTATGTAATAGTCAAAGAACCTGGTGATGTTTACATGGATCATGTAGCTCCAGATAACGGTACTGCTTATTGTATTGCAGATGAAATAATAACTTTTACATTTGATTCTAATAGCAAAGAATCCCTCAAAGCTTTGCTATGCGATGGCACCCCAGTGAACACTGGCAGGATTGGCGGAGTGCTAAAATTGATTGAATTATATCTGGACAAGCCGGTACAATGGCTGATTTGCCTTTTTCATGCAAACGAACTGCTCTTCAGGCACGTATTTGAAGCAATTGATGGTAAAACTTCGGGACCAAACACCTTCAAAGGTTCTCTTGGAAATAAACTCCGAGAGGATTTGACCAAACTGGATATAGTTGATTATACCCCTGTAGAGGGCAACATTAAAGAAGTTTCGGCCGATATTGTTAAAAGTTTCAGCAGTGACCAAAAATATATATAAGAAATGTGCATTAGCATACAATCTGGACGCATCTCACAAGCGTTAGCCACCAGATCCCCAGGTGCCCTCCATCATGCAAGATGGCTAACACGAGCAAACAGGATCCTGCGCTTGTAAGTCTCTACACGGAATCCAGACAAAAACATCCGAGACCTAGTAAAAATTATAATGGTGGTTTACGCTCTAGGCTGGTTTTGGATAAAGTCTCATCCAAAGGCAAATGAGGGAACATCTAATTTTTGGTATGCCATGCCCTTGCTTAAAGGCTTAGATAAAAAGCATCGGATGATTATGGAGCGTGTCCTCAGAAATAACGCCTATTTTGCCCACCCAGAGAATATCTTACTCTCAATGATAACAGACACAAGAAGAGAGGTCAGAGAGCTGGCTCTTCAGCACATCATTCGAGCAAGAACTAGGAGCACCAATGCGAGAAATTTTGAGCTGCCAAAAACACTGAACTTTGAAGCAGACGATTATCCTAACATGATCGACTGGGACAACGAAACCATCACCCCTCCACCTATTTTACAGAATTTGACAAATGATGATCTTAAAGTTCGAAAAGAATCACTTCAGCTTATTCCTTTTCCCTGTCACAGTCAGGGAGTAGAACATGCTGTAAATGTGGTAACAGAAGCATCACAAGATAGAATTGGTTACGAAAACAGACAAATTTATTTTGAATGTACTGGAGTCGAGAAAAAAGCTACCTGTGTTCCAATGGAAAGGCCAGTGGTGTCAGTAATTTACGATTTTAAATTTCTTAAGGTGAATATTTTGGTTTTAATATGCTTCAATTAAATTTCTTGAGGTGAATATTTTGATTTTAGTATGCTTCAATTGATTCTTTAAGTAATATAAGGAGAAAGATTTCTTATTATATATATAACTTACTTTAACTTTACTTATATCATTATTTACTTTAATCTTTGTCATTTATCAGGTTTTTTAATTCAAAGAATTGGTTTCAATTTCATTTCAATTTAAAAAAAGGGGAGGCATATGCAACGGGTAGGGGAGGGCGCATAGCGGTGTAATTACAGTATGTTGTTTAGGGGCCCAAAAGAAACTCCGAGCAGTGTGTAGAATAAGAATACAAAATTTCGACCCCCCCTAATACACATACATTTCATATAATTTTGTGGGCCTGAGCTGCCAGGCTAGATTACCCTCTCCCCCTTGGAGATCACACCCACATAAATACACATACAGCTCATATATATATATATATATATATATATCAAAGCTATTGACTTCTATTGCTTTTGTGGGCCTGATCTCCCAGGTTAGGTTAACCTGTCTCCCTTGGAGATCACTTCCACATACATACACATACAGCTAATATACTTTTGTGGGCCGGAGCTTCCAGGTCAGATTACCTTCTTCCCCTTGGAGATCACATCTATACAATTCACATAGCAGTGGCGTTCAAAAGTCTGCGTCCACCCCAGTTTTAGACAATTTCTAGAAAATAATACAACTCTGAGAAAGTATGTCCGCTATATTAAGGTATTTTCTTTTAAAGAAAAGGTATTTCATATATTCTACTACATGTGTAAGTAATGTAGCTTTTATTTCATAAGAAAGGACACATTAATGAAAATGGTCCTTTTTGGTCCTGCTACGTTTTTCCTTTGCAATATAATAACACCGATTTTAACCCAGGTATTGTTGACAGACCATAGCCAAATGTTATTAATCCTCAAAATAGTGTATTCATACATTAATTTTAACAACTGGTCTATTATAACTGATAAAACCAATTACTCAATGACGCTGTAGCAATTTAATTAAAAAATAATTAAACATTTTCTCTATTCTCTCTTTACAGACTGTAATTGAAATGTCAGGAACTAAGTTTATCCCAGAAAGGACAAATAATTGCCCTTTCAAGAGAGGGAATGTCCCAACGCCAGAAATTAACGTTTCAAAAGGAGCCGTCCAAAGAACTATAAGCAGATATAAAGAATTTGGATCGTGCTCTTCAAAGACAAGATCTGACAGACCTAAAGTGACTACTGATTCTGAGGATCATTACATCAAGGTTACATCACTGCGTGACAGAAAAGCCACAGCTACACAGATTCAGACACAGTTGAATGAACAACGGGACTCTCCAATAAGTACAAGTACTATAAAAAGAAAACTCAAAAAAGCTGGTTTCCATGGCAGAGTTGCTGTGACCAAATCACTATCGAGGAAACAAAATAAGGCTAAAAGATTGGAGTGGACAAGAGAATATCGAAATTTTACTGTAGATGACTGGAAAAAAGTTTTTTACTCATGAATCAAAAGTGGAATTTTTGTGTCTCATAGAAGAGGTTATGGTAGACGTAGAACCAACGAAAAACTGATAGATCCCTGCATAAAACATTCAATAAAACATGGTGGAGGCAACATTCAAGTTTGGGGTTGTTTCAGTTATTTTGGAGTTGGAGATCTTCACAGAATCACTTACACTCTCACAAAAGAGAAGTGCCACTTCATACTAGTGAGACATGCAATACCATCAGGATTGAGGCTTTGTGGTTAAGGATTCATTTTCCAGCAAGATAACGACCCAAAGCACACTTCTAACCTTTGCATGAACTATCTCAACAAGAAAAAAGATGAAGGTGTCCTGATCTCAATCCAATAGAGCATCTTTGGGACCATTTGAAGAGTCTGAAAGCTAAAAAGAATACAACTTCTCTTGATTTTCTCTGGGAGAATGTAGAAGAATGCTGGAACGGCATAGCACAAGATGTTATCCAGAAACTTGTCAAATCTATGCTTCACAGAGTGGAAGCTCTCATTAAAGAAAAAGGTCATATCGATTATTAGTAAGATTATGCCATTAAATTGTTAATTTCTTTACTAATTTATAATAATTACATTTAGAAACAAATAATGTAACAATAAAAAACAAATTTTGTTGTAATTATCATATATATTTGTACAATTTACAATAAATTGGGTGATTATAAGGTGGACGCAGACTTTTGAACACCACTGTGTGTGTGTGTGTGTGTGTGTATATATATATATACAGTATATATATATATTGAGGGGGGTTTAAACCAGTCTTTCACCTTGTTGTATGCAATGTTGCAATATGCAATGTTGAATGCAATTGCATTCTAACATTTTGCAGGTATGCTACTATTTCATCGTAAATATTCTTTAAAACACATTCTTCATTTATAATTCATGTACATTTCTAAAATGACCTGATCGGGAATCTTCGCTATCCCTGTATAAGCTGATTGTAAAGTGTTGGGAATTATTAAGTGTTGAAATATCCATATTAGAATTGTTCAAAAGCCAAAAGGAATGATATCGGATTTCTTTTCCAGTGGTGAGGCAAGAGAATTTATCTAGCTACGTTTAAAATAAAAGCAGAACTATAGTCGTTGAGGGTTGGTTTCATACTAACGATGTGTTGGGATTCGAGGATGTGGAGATCGGTTGGTTGGTATGATGAATTGATTATTTTGAAGTTGGTGGAAGCAGTGGGTGGTTGTGGAGGTGGCAATGACCCGTTATTGCTGATCTGAATGGTTTATTTAAAGGTTGTAATGTAATAGCAGAAATACCGCGATGTGATGTTGAATGATAATGCATCACTTAATAAGTCCCAACCTTTTACAGTCAGCTTATCACCCCAATAATAATAGGATAAGATATTGTTTACAATATTTGTCATCTTTTAACCTTTGTATATTTTAACTGTTGTTTTACCTTTCTATATTTTATATACTTTTCATTTTTAAATATTTTATATAAATACATTAGTAACATTATATGATTACATAAATATAGTATATTGTTTGTATACATTTTCTGTTCATATTTATTCGCTTTTTTTACAAATTTTTTAATTTCTTTAGGACTGATGAGAGAAACTGATTTTTTACGAAACGTCTGCCAATAAACATGTACCATCTCCTCGTCCGCTTATTCCTCATTAAGTTGTGATTCCCTAAGAACAAACCCTTCAATCTATCTATCTATCTATCTATCTATCTATCTACACACATATATATTTATACCGGGTGTCCGAGAATTATCTGTACAATTTTTGGCTGTTATTAAAAGTCAACCATGAAGTGTAGAAATTCCAGTGTTGTCCCATTTTACAGAGAATCTCATTAAGTTTTTTCTGATACCACGTTTTGACAAGTATTTTAGAAATGTACGCGGGTGACAGACATTGATGATTTAAAAGCAAGAATCACAGCTGCTATTGAGCGAATTGATGCGGATATGTTGCAGCGTACATGGCAACATTTGGAGTATCGATTGGATGTTTTGCGAATCACTAATGGTGCATATATCGAATGTTTGTAACAATGTTACTTTAATAAAAGAAACCTTTGAAAATACAGATTCTAAATAATCTTGTTTAAGAATTTTACGTGCGTTATCAAGAATTTTATTAAAAGATGAAATTGTACAGATAATGTTCGGACACACTGGAATTTTTAAAAAACTTGTCAAAACTTGGCATCAGAAAAAACTTAATGAGATTCTCTGTAAAATGGGACAAGAATTTCTACACTTCATGGTTGACTTTTAATAACAGCCAAAAATTGTACAGATAATTCTCGGACACCCTGTACTATATAATTATATATATATATATATATATATATAATACACACACACACAAACTCAGAATGGTTCCCTGAGAAAATTATATGTTAAACACAGACCGTGCATGGAACAAGAAACTCTTCTGGGAAAATTAAATCCACTATAGTCCGAATAAGTAATGGTAAATGACAAATACCATAGTTTTTCTTTTTCATGATGTTAACCCGACGTGGGCAACGGGTCTCTCGCAAAGAGATCCCATAAATATAGCTTCCCTCACCAGCTATCTGCAAAGCAGACAGGATCCAGCTTTGGGACATGGATCTAGGGTTTAAAGCAAGCCTAGACCCCCTACATTCAGAACCTCTATATAAGTAAAAGACTCGTTGCATTCACGTCGGATTGAATAAATCAAAGAAAAAAGGGGGTAACTATTGTATTTTTAGCCAAAAAAACAAAATTTAAACCTCAACCGGGACATTGAGCGTCCACTTTTCAAGGCACGTAACACGTCCGTTTAATATACACAAACTCAGAATGGTTCCCTGAGAAAATTATATGTTAAACACAGACCGTGCATGGAACAAGGAACTCTTCTGGGAAAATTAAATCCACTATAGTCCGAATAAGTAATGGTAAATGACAAATACCATAGTTTTTCTTTTTCATGATGTTAACCCGACGTGGGCAACGGGTCTCTCGCAAAGAGATCCCATAAATATAGCTTCCCTAACATCATGAAAAAGAAAAACTATGGTATTTGTCATTTACCATTACTTATTCGGACTATAGTGGATTTAATTTTCCCAGAAGAGTTCCTTGTTCCATGCACGGTCTGTGTTTAACATATATATATATATATATGAAAATTATTTCACGAAAGTAACACGTGAAAAGAATTTATGATGAATAAAACCACGAAGGAAAGGAAACACAGAATGGTGCTCAAGCGCTTTCGTCTAATGACATCCTCAGGAACACTGAAGTAAATAAAGAGTTCAAGACTACATACTGGTTACAAAAAAAAAAATATATATATATATATATATATATATATATATATATATATAATAAATATAGAAATAAAAATTGTGGAGGAGCATACAAATTTGTAAGGAAAACTACCAATTTTAGCACTTTGCCCGAATTCAACGCAAGATCAAATTTTATAGTTAATGCCTGAATGATATATAGGTCACACAAAATTTTTAAAAAGTATATATAAAAATAAATTGAAAAATAAAAATTGTAAGAGGAGCATAGATATTTATAAGGGAAAACTACCCACGTTTTAGTACTCTGCCCTTCTTGTCTAAATCCTTTCTGAACGAATTCAACACAAGATCAAATGGATTGTTTATAACCAATTTTATAGATAAGGCCTGAATGATATATAGGTCACAAAAAATTTAAAAAATATAAAACTAAATTGAAAATAAAAATTGTAAGAAAAGCATACAAATTTATAAGGAAACACTACCAAAGTTTTAGCACTCTACCCTTCTTGTCTAAATCCGTTCTGAACGAATTCAAAACAACGGGATCGAGTTGAAAAAGACCTTTGCTCATGTTAAAGTTATTTGTAAGTTGGATAATAGCAGACTCAAGAATATTTCTATTAACAATGTTGCTAGAGTGAAACAAAACTGAAGCATTATTCCAATCAATACAGTGGGATAACTCTGACAAATGGACAAAAATGGCACTGGACGACTGCCCCATTCTAACAGAATATTGATGCTGTTTTACACGCGTGTGCAAATCCTTTCCCGTCTGACCAATGTAAAAGGAATCACATTGTTTACAACCAATTTTATAGATAATGCCTGAATTATTGGTGGGGCTATTTTTTACTATGATATTTTTCACAATATTGTTATATGAAAATACTACATTAATATCCAAAAGTTTAAGTACATTAGCAATGCCTAAAAAGCCTGGGAAAAATGGAAGTACTGAAATATTCTTTGACAACGTGCGAGTGTTATTATTCACACGATAGAAGGTTCGTTTTGCCTTGTTAAGACAAGATTCCATAAACGCAGGTGGGTAGCACAGATCACTTCCAATACCGTTGATTTTTCTCAATTCGGCAATTCGATATCATAGTAAAAAATAAGCCCCACCAATAATTCAGGCATTATCTATAAAATTGGTTGTAAACAATGTGATTCCTTTTACATTTGTCAGACGGGAAAGGATTTGCACACGCGCGTAAAACAGCATCAATATTCCGTTAGAACGGGACAGTCGTCCATTTGTGAGGTTAGCCCACTGTATTGATTGGAATAATGCTTCAGTTTTGTTTCACTCTAGCAACATTGTTAATAGAAATATTCTTGAGTCTGCTATTATCCAACTTACAAATAACTTTAACATGAGCAAAGGTCTTTTTCAACTCGATCCCGTTGTTTTGAATTCGTTCAGAACGGATTTAGACAAGAAGGGTAGAGTGCTAAAACTTTGGTAGTGTTTCCTTATAAATTTGCATGCTTCTCTTACAATTTTTATTTTTCAATTTAGTTTTTTTTTTTTTGCGACCTATATCATTCAGGCCTTATCTATAAAATTGATTGTAAACAACCCATTTGATCTTGTGTTGAGTTCGTTCAGAAAGGATTTAAACAAAAGGGCAGAGTGCTAAAAACGTGGGTAGTTTTCCCTTATAAATATGTATGCTCCTCTTACAATTTTATTTTTCAATTCATTTTTATATATATTTGTTTCAATTTTTGTGACCTATATATCATTCAGGCATTAACTACAAAATTTGATCTTGTGTTGAATTCGGCAAAGTGCTAAAATTGGTAGTTTTCCTTACAAATTTGTATGCTCCTCCCACAATTTTTATTTCTATATTTATTATATATATATATGTTTTTTTTTGTAACCCCTATATGGTCTTGAACTCTTTATTTACTTCAGTGTTCCTGAGGATGTCATTAGACGAAAGCGCTTGAGCACCATTCTGTTTCCTTTCCTTCGTGGTTTTATTCATCATATATACTGTATATATATATATATATATATATATATATATATATATATATATATATATATATATATATATATACAATATTGTGCAAATTAATATAAACATGTAACAAAAATATGGTTTTTCACTGTTTTTAATGAAAAAACAATGAACGCTTTTTAAATGTAATTTTATAAATAAGGTTAAGTATGATATTTATGGTATACATTATATTAGTGCACCCTCTGAGACATGATTGCATCATCTTTTAAGGCTATTACAGCATCTTTTGAAGTCGGGCTTGCCATTCAGTTTCTGCCTAATTAAGTATATTCTATTGTCAGTCATCAGAGTTAGTACGTGTGATTTCTATGATCTATGTGTTTCAGAGTTGAATATGGACATTAGACCACGGAAATGAGGTAAAATAATCCTTGTATGAACAAACATCACTCACACAGAGATAAATTGCCAATGCAGTCAAAGTTTGTATGGGAGCGGTTAATAAGATTATCAAGAAGAAACAATCCACGGTTTCGATATCCGCATCAAGGAAAGGCAAATGCGGAAGAAAACGTTAAACAACACCCAGAGATGACGTAAAATTAAAACGAATGAACAAGCAGGATCCCAGAAAAACTTGTCATGCTTAACCAGGAATTAAGCATCAGGTATCTAGGTATCATCATCAATATGACGTCGATTGTTGGCGGTGGGGCGAAAAGCCAAGACACCTATGAAAAACAATTGCTAACAACAATAATGAAGGCAAAACGCTAAGCATGGGCCAAGAAATATGTTGGTAGTCAAAAGAAAGTAGGTGCAATGTGTTGTTTTCATACGAGAATTATTTACTTGTTCAAAGTCAACAAAGTCGATTTGTACGCCATTCACCTTGGTGAACCCACACCAGTTCCCACTATAACTATATTGACTGATTAATTGCTTTACTTAATGAGGCAACAGTTAGATGTTGTATCGATAACAAAGGATAAATAACTTAGTTTATGCTGATGATATGGTGTTAATAAGTATCTCTGTTAAAGGTATGGATCGGCTACTAAAAATCTGCGAAGTGTTTTCGCAGAAACATTATATTCTTTTTAATGTTACAAAAACTAAGGTTATACAATTCCATCCTAAAAGCTCTAATCAGCAAGCTGACATTAGGTTTAAAATGACAGGTAAAGTAATTGAGGAAGTACAAAAGTTTAAGTATTTGGGTCAAACTATCACCACCTCCTTGAGTGATGACTCAGATATAAGAAAACAATCTCGAAGCCTTTGTGCTAAAGCGAATATGACTATAAGAAACTTCCGGTCCTGTACAAGTAAAGATAAACACACTCTCTTTCGTACTTTCTGCAGTAATATACTCGTATACGGACAGCAACTCTGGGTGAATTATAAAAAAGGTTCTGGCAGAACTCTAAATTTGCTGTACAACGGGTCTTTTAGACTCATATATAAATTACCCCCGAGATGCTCAGCTTGGCAAATGTTTTCTACATGCAATGTCCCGAGCTTCCCGGGGGTAACAAGACGTGATCAATACAGTCTAATGCAAAGAATTAAAAAATCAACCAACCCGATTATCCAAGCTACCCATGAGTCCTGCCGTTTGTCTTCTAAGCTATGGAATTCATGGTACGAAAATGTCTATCTGTAGCTCCACTTCACTTCGACATTACTGTATTGTTTCTAATTAATCGTATATATTTCTATCCTTAGTATGTGAATTGTCATTGTATTATTAATATTTGTCATATGGACTATGGTCTGCCAATAAACCGTTTCATTTCCATTTCATTTCATAACCAAACTGTGAAACACCCAGAAAAGAAAATGATCTGGGTTTTTTTCTGTACGAGGAACTGGTTCATTAGTGCCTATGGAAGGCATGATGAATAGTAAGCGATACATTGAGGTTCTAGAACGCCATGTCAAACCAGAACTGCAGGAACTGTCCCCAAACGCAGTTCTCCAATAGGATCTGGCTCCATGCCATACATCAAAATGTGTTAAGGAGTCCTTAAAGATGAACGATATCAGTTATTTAGAATGGCCGGGAAACTCGCCAGGTCTAAAACCAATCGAAAATCTATGGGCTATATGTAAGACTGGACTATATAACTAAAACAAAATTCATCAAGTCTGTCATCCAACTCTGGTTTCATGATGAAGAATTAAAGAAAATCTGTGGAAAAATGGTATATTTCATACCAAAGCATGTTCAAAACGTTATTAAAACTGTATAATATGCTGTTTACTGAAAATTCTAACTTTTTATCCTGTTCACATTAATTTGTTCAGTATAACCTCGTTACAGTTCCGTGAGTTGGTCTCTCTTCACACGAAGGTGAAGCTGGTGGCCCCGCCTCTAGGCATGGCTTGGTGGAGGAGCGAGCTGCTCTCTTGCGCTCTCTATTGGTATTTTTAAATAGAGATAATAATGTATAATAAGAATTTAATGTTTTGTTTATAAATTTAATAATGTTTTGTTTAATGAAGAAGATAATAATGTTTAATAAGAAATTAATGATGGTTTGTACGTAAATAAGAAAATAATGTTATGTTTGAAATTAAGAATATAAAATACTAGTTGGCAATACCTGAAAAGGGCCGAGAGAAGGAAGGATGTCCCAATTCAGTTCTCGGACGGGGTGTGTCCTAGTTAAGTGGTTTTCATATTAGTATGTTATTGTGAATTTAAAATACTGAATTTGTCTCTCTCCGCGATAAAAGGTTAAAGATAGGTCCGCACTCGCTTTACCTCGTTTGTTCAAGTGTTTTGGCGTAAATAAAAAATCAGTAAATAGTAATAATGGTGTGTAATTTATCCCCGGTCCCTTCGCTGTTCAAAATTTTAATGGACGGCCACGCTATCCAGCTACCCCAATCTGCCCGCGTCCGTATAAAGACACAGAGAAAACGAGAGTAAAGAGTGATAATAGTAAGAAAAGGCAAATAATGAAAAGAAAGCGAAGAGTAGAAAAAAAAGGCGTTTTTTTTTAAAAAAAACACTTCATTTTGGTGCCAGCGTCGTCCCTACTAAATTAAAAGAAGGGCATTCCCACGTCCTCCGTACAAGCCTTATTTTGGTCAACCTGTAGGTCTAAGGTGGAGTGAAAAGCTTGACCTTCGTCAGAATGAACGATTCGGGCGGAAGCTAACCAAAGGTTATTTATAAATTTAGTAGATATTATCTTTCCATAAATTAAATAGTAAAATGAGTTGTGTACCTCAGTGGCAAGCGGTAAACACCCTTTGGGTGTGCCCATTCCGATTCCCATTCCTTAAAAATTCGTTTTATTTGTAATTCAAGATGGCGCACACCATTTTCAAAATCTTAAGGGAGTCAAAGACTCCATTCCCATCCTTTCACTCAATTTTTTATAGTCAAATTCTTGAGTCACTTTTTTTTTCACATAGCGGCCTGTGTCAGATGCCGAGTCATCTCGTTTTCTTCAGTCGTGGAGAGACACTTATTTAAAATTTAGAAATCCCGTCCGATGGCTCATTTCTTTTTTATTGTCTTCACCTTTTAAAGGTTAGGGACCAGTGCCTGGAGTCTTGCGCAAAAGCTAATAGGATGTTAGGCTTCATAGCGCGTAATTTCGAATTTAAATCGAAGGATATTATATTGCCCCTTTACAAGTCCCTAGTCAGCCCTCATTTAGAAAATGCCGTTCAGTTTTGGTGCCCGTACTTGCGTGAGGATATTGATAGGTTAGAAAGGGTTCAGCGTCGTGCCACGAAACTAATTCCGTCATTGCGCAACAAGCCTTATGAAGATAGGATTAAAGAGTTAGACCTGTATTCACTCGAAACTAGGAGATTAAGGGGGGAGCTTATTGAAGTTTTCAAAATCGTTAATAACATCGATAACGTAAATTTTGACAAACTGTTCCCTTTCGATAATAGTAATACTCGTAATAACGGATTTAAGTTGCGTGGCAGACGTTTCATTACTAATATCGCTAAAAACTTCTTTACGTTTAAAGTAATTGATAAATGGAATAATCTTCCCGCGCCCGTCGTGAACTCTACCAGCGTTAATGTGTTTAAGAACCGTCTTGACAGACATTTTAAAAATATTAACGTTGTTTAAATAAAAAAAAAACAATTAGCAGCAGGAGCTCTGGGGGTGGTGGTCGAGGATGAGTCTGTTGACGATTAATGCCAGCTTGGGACATGCCAACGTGTGATGCCAGCAAAAAAAAAAAAAAAAAAAACGAACGTAGATGTAGCTCGTAGCGTAAACTAACCCACTTTTTGTTTAACTCTACCTACTTTTTTTTCTCTTTATACTCTCTTTACTTTGCATGTCTGTAACTCTATCTTCTTGCATGTTTGTAGTTTGCATGGTATGACAGTGAGTTAAAACTGTGTTTGCATGGTTTGTAAGCGTTCTTATTTTACTTCCTTTCATCTTTCACTCCTTTCCTATTCTCTCCGACTATTTTTCTGACTTGTCGGCAGTGGCCGGCGGATGATGATGGTGAGTCTTTTTTCTCTTTGTCTGATTGAATGTTAACCCACGAGTGATAGGTGTTCCTCCTTACTTAACCCCCTACTCTTTCCTTTCTCTCGGGCTAACCTTAGAGTGGATCTTAGGGTCTTTGTTAGCCTTAGCTTCTGTAGATCTGTAGATCTTTGAGGGGCGTCATTAGTGTATATCACAATTTATCATTTGTTATAATATTATTGTCAAGAAGAGACCAGGTTCTTAATTAATTTATGATTGGAATTTAAAAATTACACTTAGTGGTTAGGATGAAGAAAATATGCAAAAAGAAATTTTAATTATATTTATAATGAAAACTAAGTTATTTAATTAAATGGGTATGACATCAGATATATAATTAAACTATAAGGAAATTAACTTAAATGAAGGGTTAAACTGACTAAATGAAATGGACTAAACAAATGACAAAGAAAAGATAAATGATATACAGTATATACTGTATATAACTATGGGCAGGAAATCTTATTGCTCAAGTTAGGAATCTGTGGATGCCGAACTGTATCCAACAGCCTCCAAGTGTCTTTCTCTTAGTGATTTATTGACAAAACGTTTTTTTAATCGCCGATGTGGTATCGGAGAGTACCAGCATTCAGGAAGAACCAGAAGGTAATGTATCTCTAACAGAAATGAGGTTAGAGACGACCTGTCTTACAAATCACATCGCTTTTTAGGAAACGAACGTATGAACACATTCTGATCGTTTAGAAAGGGTCAATGTGGGTGTAGAATTGTAATTTTATAAGGAGTAGTCCTAATCAAGAAGAGTATCTTCTTAACAATTATGTTATTGACGTTATATGATGTGTCCGTTTTTCTGAAAACGGAAACTATCATCCAGAACTCTCGCCTTAAACATTTGAAATCGTATAAATACGTATTGAAACGTTCAAAAACGTTACTGAAGAAAAGAATGAAGTAGATGATCCATTGATGTGCGAATACATGAAAGAAATAGAGAAATTAGAAAAGGTACTATTGAGAAGCAATGCAACTAACTTTGATCCTACTAATGAATTTAAGAGTTTCGAAGTTTCTTCACAAAGAAGTGAAAATTTAGAGAAGCTGTACAAGGCATTGCTTTCCATTAAACCCACTAGTGTAGAATCAGAAAGAGCTTTTTCTGCTGCTGGCTTATTTCTGACCAAGCTAAGATCAAATCTCTCTGAACAAACATTAGATAGTCTTTGTTTCCTCAAAACTTACTTCCAAAACGAAAATAAGAAATAAATATGCAAAATCATTAATGAACTTTTTTTTTAATTGTTATTTTTCCCTTTTACCTTTGGTTATCTGATATACTTAATCATTATAAATAGTCCTTCCTTTTTCCTGCCTTTCCCTAGGAGCTGCTGTTCAAACTTTCTCCAATCAATGATATTTTCCCTTTGGTGTCGGTGACAAAATTTAAAAAGTAACTTCAGTTTTTATTGCCGTTAATGTGGTGAGTACTACAGGTCCTGGCACTTGGCAGGGTGACCAAAAAAATCATTATAAATTATTCTCTGCATAAAACCGGTATCAACACCGGTATCAGTAAAATAATTGTTCAAAAACCGGCATTAAAAATTGTCGGTCTTATTTCATCCCTAGTCACTGAGATCTAAAGTGAGCTAAATTTGTTACAAAAAATTTACCTTGTTTATTTTTAAATACAGGAATTGTTTTAGAAAATTCTTTTGATAAATTAATTTGTTTTTTGAAATTTCCATTTATATATATATATTCATTTTTATTTTATAGGTAGGCTGACTTTTTGTTGTCTATTTTTTTTTCGTTCTTTCATGAGTTTTAATAAAATTCCAGGTGATATTTTTGTATGGATAGGCTAGTAGATTAATTTTTTTAGTTCTGAAATTATATTTTACTGTGATAAGTAGTGTTTTTGCTTAAAATTTTAGTTCTGGGTATAAATAATGAAAAATGTTTGTTTACTTTCGCACATTTGCATAGAAAATATTACAGAATTATTTCATGATGTAATGCAGTTTGATTAGGTTAGGAATATTTTTACAGCGGTTCACTTACAAAAAAGTGAACACTCGCTTTATAATATGCTGTATATTTGGTTTATAATATATTTTCTTATTTAAAATAGCAATGAAAACTTGTATTTAGTTTCACTTGGAAACGATAAATTGCTGGAATTACTGTGATTTACAAACCATGCTGGGTTTCGTGTTGAGGGAGAGAGTTATCTCTCAGATGTAATTTGTAAATTATGAGTTTTCTTCTTGTGAAATTTAGCGTTGCAGGTTGGAATTAATATATTAAATTAATTTTCGGTATTAATATTTAAATTTTTGTTATTTAAGCATTATATTTGGGAAACTGTGTTATTTTTAAAATTTTATTTGGGTTTACTCGTGCAGTTGGAGCTTGAGATTGATTGCTGACCAGAAATGGAGCATTTTAGATTGCCAGTAACATTTTTTATGGTATCTTTACCGCTCCCCACAAAGTGTAAGTTCGTTCATTATTGTCGTGAGTTGATGACGTGAAGATATTGGTGTTCTATTTTGGTCTTTTGTATTAAAATACAGGGTGTATATAAAGTCAGGATCTATTTTTGTGAAATAATTATTTTTTTCTATTTTTCTTTTCAGAAGCCCTTAGAATGAATACAGAAGAGCGTGTGGCAATAGTAATTTGGCGAATCGAGGGAAAGAAATACAATGACATCAGAGAGAAGTTTAGAAGATTTCATAAGCCGGGGCCAATATACAAGACAATATGAAAATTGGTGAACAAATTTAAACGAACGGGATCTGTAAATGATGAAGCAAGATCAGGACGACCGTGTGTGTCAGCTCTTACCGTGAATGCAGTACGCGGAATTATCACTGAGGAGCCACGTACGTCCGTTCGTGCTGCATCACACAGACTCGGCCTCCCGACGTCATCTGTGCACAAAATTCTGAAAGTTAATTTGCTGAAGAAAAGCTATCATTTGCAGGTTTTACATGATTTACATGAGGAAGATTTCCCTCGACAAAGTGCTGTGTGCTAATCTCGTAGAACAAATCTGGAGTGATAATTTAATGGACAACATTCTCTTTAGTGATGAAGCTACTTTCCATACGTGTGGAAAAGTAAATCGCCATAACTGTCGAATTTGGGCAGATGAAAGACCGAATGATTTCGTCCAAAATTGGGAAAGGGACTCACCTAAAGTTAATGTCTAGATGGGTTTAACAAAATCTAAGATTTATGGTCCTTTTTTCTTTGCTGAAGCTACAGTTACGAGGCTTATTTATCTGGACATGTTGCAGCAATTCCTTGAACCTCAGCTGATTGGGGATAGGATTGTTAGTACCGTCATCTATCAACATGATGGTGCTCCTTGTCACTATGCCAAAATTGTTCAGGATTATCTAAATGGACGTTTTCCAAATCGCTGGATCGGACGCGGAAGCAACAGACCTTGGCCAGCGAGATCACCAGATTTAACCCCTTTAGATTTCTTTGCATGGGGCTTTATGAAATCGCACGTCTATTAGACGAAGATTACAAGTCTTGAAAACTTACGTACACGTATACGAACTGCTGCAGATAACATAACCCCGCAAATGCTCCAGAATGTTTAGAAATGCTGCGGAACGATTTGAGCTGTGCAGGGATACTGATGGGCGTCACGTCGAATCCTACTCTTAATTATTTAATAAATGTTACCACTTTATCATTTTATGATTGAATTCCATATAATTTCCAAGTGCTTCACAAAAATAGATCCTGACTTTATGTACACCCTGTATATCGATGTAATTTCTGAAAGTAGATTGAGTAATAATATTTTTTTTAATTATAATAACGGTTATTATGTATCGGCGCCCTCATAAACATATGCTGTGCAGTATTGTTTCGTTGTGTTCGATGATTTTTTATATTCTTTTTACCGATGTAACTGCCATAAGTGACCTTATTGGTAGCTAGGCGTGATTAAAGTTTTGCGAAATTCTGTAATGTTCTCATATTTTTCCGTAAATTTGGCCAGAGAAAATTATAGTTATTTTTTCGATGTGAAGTGTTGAAAATTTTGTAAATTAAATGTGAGAAATGATAATTAGTATCAGTACAAACTTTTAGATATTTTTTCTCAAAATTTCGAAAGGTTCGATTTGAAAGCAACTAAGTTGAATCCGAATTCCACCCATTACGTTTAGTTGGCCCGAATAAGGTGATCGATTACCGTCAAGATGAGACGAGAGAGAGAGAGAGAGAAAGAGAGAGAAACAGACAGACAGAAACGAAACTGAATGCACAGCGACTTCAGTACAGGACAGTTTCGATCAAATTTGGTCTACTGGTATTTTCGGGCAGTTTTGGTTCCACTGTTTCGATGCTTGGCTTAATATACATCTTACTATTCGCCAGGCAAAACACGAGCGTTTGAACGAGTATTTAAGGCCTTACTGCCCACACAGGCACACAGTAGGTTCGTTGTGAAACCACCTACGGCGTAGGCAAATTGTTGCGTATTTCTTAAATAGAGTAGTTAGGAAAGTCACTCAAGTGATCATTCCGTAGATCGAGATCAGTCAAGCAGACCAAATTAGAATACATTAACAGTACCTTCACATATGAGCGATTCAGACGGTGCGCTTTCTGACATTGAAAATTCCCCTACACCCATTTTCCCACCTACCCCGCGTCCTTCAAACATATTTCCAATGCAAACTTCAGATCAAACACAAGCCAACATGCCTCGAACCGCTCCCCCAGCAAAATAACTTAGGTAGACTTGTAAACCCCCATACTGTCCTAATTTTTAAGGGAGCCATAGATAATAACTTCGTTGAACCGCACGTAAGGCCTTGGATTGAGTCTCTAGAACAGCATTTCTTACGCGAAAACATCACAGATGATGATATACAGATTAGTGAAGCTAAAAGGTTTATTGAACCTAAAGAGGGGAGTGCCCAATTGTCTATGATACAGTTACATACGTCCCATCCATTAGCGAAATTACAACTTGGAACAATTTAAAAAAAACACTTATTAGAATTTTTCAAAGAAATAACACTCGCACAACTTTTGGCCACATTAGAAGCTGTCTTCTAAGCTAAATGGAAGAAAGAAGAACATGAAGATTTAAATAATTTTATTACAAGAACACATAAACTCGAAGGAGAAGCCCTCCGAGCCGCAGAAAATGCATGTGAAATTACATTCACTTCCAAGCAAAGAAACCTAATAGTAGCAGTATCCATTTACCAAAGCCTACCCGTAGCACCTAAAAAGAAATTTAAATTTAACAAACCAGTAAGTGAAGCCATGAATAAAACACGGGAACATTACCCAGACTTAGCGAGCCAGAACTACCGGAAGGGTAGAGAGACCCCGTACACTACATTCAGCAGCAACAATAACAACAAAAACCCTATAAATCTAGGCCGATGCAGGGAACACCACCTCAGAAACAAGCCCCACAAACCCAGAATGCACGCCCTCCTCTTCAGTGTTTTAATTGCGATAGTTTTGGGCACATGATGAATCAATGCAATCATCATCCCCCTTATTGTTCCCACTGTCATGAACATGGTCATCGCCGTGGCGACCGAGAAAAATGTACTGACAAAGCCCCTGCAGAGTACAGGCCCCACTTCCAGAGATCAAATCACCAACGTTCCCAAAATCCCTCCAATCCTCAGAAACCAGTTAGTTCCCAGCCTCAACAGAACCACCCACCAAATAGATCACGACCACAAGGCCAACCACACTATTATCCGATGTACAGACCCCAATATAATCAGCAAGGTCGGATGGTCCGGTACGTAGACGTACCCGTTGAAGAATCAGTTTCCCCAGAGTACGCTTTTCAAGAAGACCCTCCAGTGTATGGTGATCCCGTAGCATATGACTCAGATCCTCCTATAGAAGTCAGTTCAAGTTCTTTTTTAGATCCCACTTTGGAAGCATCAATTCAACATCCTCCCTCCTAAATAGCAGTAATAAACCCACATACTGTACACACATAAACTACCCATCAGGATAATAGGTGCGAACCTACTAGATTTAATAATAAATTGCAGCACAGACAACCGAGATTTTACCGCTGTCCTAGATACAGGAGCACATGCGACATTAATTAAAAAACAATGTGCAGATGAGTTACTACAGAGTACAGATTATAAATATGAAATTAAGGCACCTTCTTGCCAACTCAGACGAGTTACAGGCACACCCATACCTACATATGGAGAAATCGAATTATATTTAGAAGTTGGTATCAAAATGTTGTATTGTGGACGCAGTCGCCACCTTTCAGACAGATATCCTACAAGGTATGGATTTCTTCAACCTGAATCAATGGGAAATTTACCCAGCCGGAAAATTAGTTAAATGTAGAAATAGGACACCCTCTCCATGAGAATAATAAACAGGTGCCGCACGTTCAGCCTAATGCTAACAGAATCAGTTTAGTTCGGATTTCCGAAAGAAATAGGAAACCCACTCCAGTTTATAGCAGTTCAAGTCAGTTGGTTGCATCCAGAGGGACAACCGCCCCAGAAATCAGCCCCCAGATTAATCACTTCCAGTTGTTGAAGCCAGTAGGATCAACACAATCAGCTTCCAGTCAGTCAGTTTCCAGTCAGTCAGTTTTCAGCCAGCCAGTTTCAGTTAACTCAGCAGTTGAGATTCGAAATCCAACTGAAACGGTTTTTCAGCCAAGAAGGCAAATTCTAATTACCGAACCAGAGTCAGATTCACAATTTTTCATATGCCCTACAGAGCATATAACAGTAGTACCTTATGAGAAGATTTGTTTCCTAGCAAGAGCAGTAAACGGTCAAGGAAAACTATTAGAGTCAGATCGCACTCTTATTACAGAGAAAAGTAATTTCAAGAGAGATGTTCTTATTGCCCAAATTCTTAGTCATAGTCAGAATTCAGCTATCCCTATTGTTTGTTTAAACAAAGGAAAAAGGCCTATTGAATTAACTTCAAATCAGAGAATAGGAACTGTTTCCACAGTAGAAATAAATTCAGATTTCCACTGTCCACACCAGTACTATAAATCGTGTTTCCAGTTACTTAGAGTTAAACCCTTCAGCATTAAAAGAAGAATATAAGAAATGTCTGGAGCACTCCCTTCAGGAGTCACTAGCCTTATAGGATCCCAAACTACTGGAATCACTTCTCAATTTCCTGATAAGAAAGAGAGATGTGATTGCCCTAAAAGGAGATCCTCTGGGCCGAACTAATTTGGTCCCTTTCGAAATCAAGCTGGAACCCAATTCCAAACCCATCTTCATACCTCCCTATAGGGTTCCACACTCCCAATTAGTAACTATTGAGGAACATATCAAGGACATGTTGGAGCAGGATGTCGTTCAGCCTTCAGCTAGTCCCTGGTCTGCTCCTATGACTCTTGTTTCCAAAAAGGACGGAACATCTCGCCCTTGTATAGATTTTAGACGCCTAAACCACATTACCATCCCAGACCGTTTCCCTATTCCAAACATGCAGGAAACAATTCTGAACGTAAGGAAAGCTAACTTCTTTTCATCCCTCGATTTAGCATCCGGTTATTGGCAAATGGAGGTCAGTCCCGAATCTTGGGTATTGACTGCTTTCTCCACTAATCGAGGCCATTACGAATTCCAGTGGTGGGCACAGCTAACCGAAAAGTTAGCTTCGATAACCGCTGAACCGCTAACTCAAAACTTAACTTCGATAACGCTAAACCGATAAACCGCTAAAAAATTTAGCGGAAGCTAACGATTACCGCTAACCGCTAACTTTTATTATATGAATTTAGCTTTGGTTTGGTTTTTTGGCTCTAAAACCCATAAAGAGAGCTGAAATTTTAATATGTTGCAGCTTAGACATAGAGCTTTCCAAAAAGGTATAGCATGCCAAGATCAGATGATGATCAAGGTGTACATAAATAATTAAATGAACAAATGAAATTAAACATTAGTTTACATTCAACTTACAGTTTATTTACAGTACAAAAAGTATTAAACGAATCAAAAATATTAAGAAATAAAAATACACATAAAAAATAACTTTAATAAGCTAATAATGCATTCACTCTGGCTTGGTCTCCTGCTCCTTCTCCATCGCCTCGACGTGATGCTGGTTGCCCTTCATGAACATCAGCCTCTCAAAGTTGGCATCTGACAGGGTGGCTCTCTTGGCGCGCAAGATGTCCTTGCCTATGGAGAACAGGCGCTCAACTGCAGCACTGGATGGGATGGCTGTGTTGTACTTGATGAACAGGTCGATCAACACTTGCTCACCCAAGAAGGCGACGTCAGTCAGGACCTCCTTCGAGCCGGTCTCCAGCCAGGTCTTCACCAAGATCTGTGCCTTGGACTTCAGTGACCTGTGGCTCCTGCTCACCTGGGGCTGAGTGATGCTGCTGAAGAAGTCATCTTCCTCATCCTCATTGCTGGTGGTGCAGCTGGTGCTGCTGCCCTCCTCAATGGTCTCCCTCAATAGCCAATAGCGTGCCAGACTGACTGTTGCAGATACGCTCAGAACAGACTGGAACAAACATGTATGATTTTAGGGTTAGCGGACTTAAAGTTAGCGGAACTAAATTTAGCGGAAGTTAATTGGTCCGCTAACGGTTCTCAAAGTTAGCGGAAACGCTAATCCGCTAACGGAAAAGTTAGCTTCGCTAATTAACGGTTAGCGGATTAGCGGAACCGTGCCCATCACTGACGAATTCCAGGTTTTACTTTTTGGAGTCCGAAATGGGCCTGCTAATTTCTCTAGGTTGGTGAATATAGTCCTTTCCGACCTATTAGATGTCGAAGCTCTGGTCTATCTTGACGATATTATCGTTTATAGTTCGGATATAAAAACACACTTTCATCGTCTTCAGAATGTGCTATGACTTTTGAGAAAACTTTGGCAAGAGCCCTAGTGGAACGCGTCATCCAAAACCATACTACTCCTTCCATCCTAATTTCGGATAACGCCCTTAGTTTCACTTCAAAACTGTTCGAGTCACTCTGTAACATGTGTAAAATCAAAAACACACATTGTGGCATACCATCTGTAGGCAAATGGCTTAGTGGAAAGACAATCGGAAGATCTTAGAAGCCCTCCGCCATGTTGTCGATGCATCCTCCCGTACATGGGATGATTCTCTCCCCATGGTGCAAACAGCCATCAACAACGGCTATAACGTGTCCATCGGGGAAACCCTTCATTTCGTCTTATATCACTACGACAAACGGCTACCTTTTGATTTGCCTGACCAAATCGACCCGGCAATTCTAACACCTTCCGAGATGGCAGAAGCAAATCAGCAACTAGTTGAACGATCTTTCAAATTTTTTTACATAATCCGATAAGCCCTAGACCAACAAAACGAACAAATGAAGCAAAAGCAACATAGGCGTCATCCCCGTCAACGGACTCTAATCGTCGGTATACGATGTTACATAAAGAGCGTGAAACCGCCAAGTGCTCATCGCAAATTATACCCAAAATGGGATGGCCCATATAGGATTATGAAAAACCTCGGAAAGAACCGTTACGAAATCCTCGACCTCCGAGACCATTCCAAACTAAAGCTCATTCACGCTGATAGTTTGAAGATAGCTGCCGAACAACACCTTCCCAAAAAACACCTGCCAGGCGTCCGAGCCGCCAATCCTTCGAAAGATCAAGGTATTAACAAATCGAGCAGGGATCAAAAAATTTCATAAGGTCCACTCAAATATCAGCACCGTATACAACTAAAATAGTTTTAAAACGTTCACATTAAGAGGATACCGTTATTCTCTACATTTTGGTGGCAAAATTTTTGAAATACAGGGTGCCCATAAATGTTTACCCTGAAAACAGTATGCTCTCATGTTTTAATGACGAATCTTACATCCGTTTTTTTTTTGCAGGTGATCTCGTACACGCATAGAGTTTCTGTGCTGGTGTGTTTCGTCTACCGCTTTCGCCGCTAGGAGCGCTGTAGTAGCTGTTCAGTTAAGATGGCGTCTGTGACAGAGAAGGCACAATGTGTTGTGTGGCTTGCAGAAACAAAATCTCCTGTCAGTGTTCAGCGAAGGTTTAGAACAAAGTATGGAAAGAATCCACCTGATGTGAAGTTAATTAAGTCGTGGATGAAAAAATTCTTGGAAACTGGAAACGTGGAAAAGGGAAAGAGCAGTGGTAGACCATTAGTTTCCGATGGGACGGTGGAAAACATTCAAACTGCTTTCACACGGTCACCAAGGAAATCGGTGAGACAAGTTTCATGCCAACTAAAGATACCGAAGTCTACGGTGCACAAGGTGTTACACAAACGTTTGAAGTTACACGCCTACAAGGTACAAATTGTTCAAGAACTGAAGCCTGATGACCGTCCAAAACGTGAACAATTCGCTATTCACATTTTGAACAGCATTGACGAGGATAATGACTTCTTGTTACGTGTCTGCTTTTCAGACGAGGCTACGTTTCATCTTAGTAGTAGAGTCAACAGACACAATGTGCGTATTTGGGGATCGGAAAACCCACTTGCCGTAAGGGAGCATATTCGGGGCAGTCCGAAGATCAATGTCTGGTGTGGACTAATGCATGACCAGATAATTGGTCCTTTCTTCCTCGCTGAGAACACTGTTTCCGCAACTGTGTACCTGGATATGCTTACCAATTACGCCATCCCCCAGCTGCAGGACAGGCAGCCAACTGTCATCTTCCAACAAAATGGGGCACCCCTCATTGGGCGTATGTTGTTCGTGAAACTCTCGACGCAACATTTCCAAATCGATGGATTGGCAGGGACGGGCCAATCCCATGGCCCCCCAAGATCACCAGGCATTACCCCGCTGGATTTCTTTCTCTGGGGTCATGTTAAAGATTTGGTTTATGCAACAGTTGTTCCAGATATCAGAACATTGCGAGAACGCATTACGGATGCAATTGCAACAGTTAACCCACAAATGTTGGAAAATGTGTGGCGTGAGTGTGAATACCGTTTAGACATTTTACGTGTCACTAGGGGCGCACATGTGGAAGCTTATTAAGTTCATTAACTATGTATCCAAACTTTGTATGTTTATCTACTTATGATTAAAACTGTGTTTGAATACGAATGTTTATTTAAAAGTTATAGCATGCTTTAATCAGGGTAATCATTTATGGACACCCTGTATATATATATATATATATATATATATATATATATATAATATACCAGGACAAGGGGGGCCCAAGAGAAGACCAGGAGCAAGCAAAAATGTTGATGGCTCTCACAAATGAGTTTATGCTGATACAGGAGATAACAGAAAATACCAGAAAAAATAACTGCCTAGATCTGGTATTCACGAATAACACGAACTTGATTGCTGATATAAAAATAACCCCAACCATTATCTCAAACCACAACTTAAACGAAATATCAACAAATATGACGACAACATTAAAAGACAATACACATATTGAGGAAAGAAGCAAATTTGGGGCCTTTAACTTAAACTCCAAGACTATAAATTGGGAAGTAATCAGATCGCACATGACCCAAATAGAGTAGAGAACAGTTTTAGAGAATAAAACAACTGAAGAAATGCTAACAACCTTGGAAGAAAAAACGTTGAGAATTTTAGGAAAATATGCCCCGAAATCACGCCAAAACCAAAGAGGAACTGGCTAGAGAGGCAAAAGAGAAGAATATTCCGCAAAAGAAAGAGAGTGGAGGCGAAGTTAGCCAACTGCGGAGATAATGCCAGGAAAGTAATACAAGAAAAACTGGAGGGTATCGATATGGAAATACAAGCCCTGATTAAAGACCATACAAAGAGGGAAGAAGAAAAGGCGGTAGAAGCAATAAAGGAAAATCCAAAATACTTCTATAGCTATGCGAAAAGGAAAGCAAAAACGCGCGCCGCTATTGGGCCCTTAAGGAAGAGAAATAATGAACTAACCTACGATCCAAAAGAAATATCTGAAATATTGAGAGCCCAGAATGAATCAGTTTTTAGTACCCCAACAAGTGACAAAGCGATACCTGACATAAATGCATTCTGTGAAGAGAAATTGCAAGGAGAGTGTATAACAGACTTTGATTTTACCCCAGAAGATGTAGCGAGAGGTATAGGACAAATGAAACCACATTCAGCTGCAGGTCCGGACAATTGGAATGCATTATTGATTAAAAACTGTAAAAATGAAATAGTTACAACTTTATACTGGATATGGAGAAGATTCGATCCTTAGACACTGGGGAAATACCAAGCATCTTGAAAACAGCAAATATTGTCCCTATATATAAATGAGGGGACAAATCTCAAGCAAAGAACTATAGACCAGTGTCATTGACGTCCCACCTCACCAAAGTATTTAAAAGAGTAGTCGGAGAGAAAATTTACGATTTCTTGGAGACACTGGAAAGATTCAACGAAAATCAGCACGGATTCCGATCAGGTAGATCATGCCTATCACAACTAATAGAACACTACAACAATATCCTAGATGCACTGGAAAGCAATGACAACTATGATGTCATATACACGGATTTTGCTAAAGCTTTCGACAAATGTGATCACGGTATAATAGCACATAAAACGAAATATATGGGAATAACAGGCAAAGTGGAAAAATGGATCTATAACTTCCTCAGAGAACGTCTGCAGGGCGTCAAAATTCAAGGTATATCATCATCAGAATCGGAAGTACGCAGCTCAGTAACACAAGGTGCAGTACTGGCCCCACTCCTGTTCATTATCATGCTAACAGACATAGACAGCGGAGTAAACAACAACAGTATAGTAACATCCTTTGCAAACCATACAAAGATCAGCGGAAAAATCAGCGATGTGAATGGAGGCCTTGCAGAGGGACACGAACAAAATACACAAATTGTCAAAAGACAACAACATGACATTTAACACCGAGAAATTTCAGCTCTTGAGATATGGTAGAAAAGAAGAACTTAACAGACTGCATATTATGTTCCAGATAGAGAGGAAATTCAAAGAAACACGAAAGCGATCGATCTGGGAGTAATAATGACTGATGATGCCAAATTCGAACACAAAATCAGATAGCGATAAATAAAGCAAAAAGAATCGCTAGACAGGTACTAAGAACGTTCAAACGAAGGGACAGGACAGTAATGATTCCCCTGCTAAAAACACTGATTATACCAAAACTTGAATACTGCTCAATTTTGACGTCCCCATATAAAAAGGAAAAAATTAATAAACTAGAAGAAACGCAAAGACATGATTGATGGCTGCAAAGAACTCAACTACTGGGAAAGACTACGTAAACTAAATCTGTACTTCCTGGAAAGAAGAAGAGAGAGGTACACCATAATCTACATATGGAAAATGATAGAAAAACTGGTACCAAACCTAAAACTAAACCCAATTACCATTCAAACAACACTGGAAAATAGGAAAGGCAGAATGTGTAGTGTTCCCAAATTAAAGGCCCAACAAGGGAGCTCCTCAACACTGAAGGAAAATAGCTTGGGTGTCAAGGGGCCAAGACTTTTGAACCAGCTTCCAAAGGACCTCAGAAACGTTACAGGGGTCACAGTTGAAGTCTTCAAGAGAAGACTAGATGCCTGGCTCAGGACGGTACAGATGAGCTTGGTGTACCTGGCTATGTACGGTGGAGAGCGCAAGAAAGCAATTCGCTCCTCCACCAAGCCAGACCTAGAGGCGGGGCCACCAGCTTGACCTTCGTGTGAAGAGACACCAACGCACTGAACAGCAACGAGGTTAACGAGTGTGTGTGTGTATATATATATATATATATATATATATATATATATATATATATATATCATATATATATATAATCATATATACATATACTATATATCATATATCATATATCATATATCATATTGGGTTACCTGTTTGATCTTTCAGCCAAAAAAACAATATTTAATAGAGAGATAGAAATGATTTTGTGAGTTTTCGTTTAATTAGAAAAATGAATGAATTATTTGTTCACAGTTATTAACAATTATTTAAACTGAATTTCTGTAATATCGCAATGAATGATTAGTACCAATAAGAAATGATTTTTATAAAGGATAAGACTTAAGTGAGACAATAATGACAAGAAATACGAATTAAGGTAATGAGATATACGGTATTGAACACACAATAATAAGTAATTAAACAAATAATAACTGAGGTAATGAAAGTATGGTATTGGTACAGTAACTGAATAGGCCAAACTGCGGACGTAAATGCGTGAGCAGCTTGAACGGTACTGAGGACACTTTGAAGAGCCTAATTCGGCTAGGCAGAGCTTGTTGAAGTTATAGGCGTTCAAAACAAATAGCCTATCACGACGCAATAAAACAATGTAGGCCAAGTGCTGGTAGCCTACGTGAGGTTTACAGACCTGAGATTTTGATGACGAAGATAACTCTGAAGACGGAAGGGCCTACAAGCCAGACTGTGTGATGAGATCTTGGTGAAAGGAATAAAAGACTGTTTAGTGAGGTGAATGCGGACGGATTGTGCCAGTTGCATCTTATAAAAGTGATGTTGCTTCCATAAGAATGAAATAGTAATGGGCTTCAACGGAGATGATTAACTTCGTTTATGCTTGAATGGAGTTTTGAAGGACGGCGGGCCGCTCTCCAACGAAGGCCGGAGAGCGAGTAGAGTTACATTACTAAGATTGGAGATGAAGCGTGAGTGCTGGATGAGGTCTGAGTAATGAGCAAGTGAGAGCGAATTGTCGTGTATTGGTATTTTTTAATATAGAAAGTAATAATGTCTAATAAGAATTTAATGTTTTGTTTATAAGAATTTAATAAGGTTTTGTTTAATAAAGAAGATAATAATGTTTAATAAGAGATTTAATGATGGTATGTACGTAAATAAGAAATTAATAAGGTTTTGTTTGAAATTAAAAATATAAAATACTAGTTGGCAACACCCGAAATGTGCCGCGGTTGAATGCTGAGTGAAATGCCCAATTGAGTCTTCGGACGGGGTGTGCCCTAGTTAGGTGGTTTTTCGTATTAGGATGTTACTGTGAATTTAAAATATTTAATTGTCTCTCTCCGCGATAAAATGTTAACGATGGGTCCGCAATCGTGTTCCCCCGTTCTCAATTGTTTCGGCATAAATAAAAAGTAAGTAAATAGTAAATAATAGTGTGTAATTTATCACCGGTCCCTTCGGTGTTAGAAATTTTAATGGCGCCCACCAGCTCAAGCGGTCTACCCGCGTTTATAAAGTACAACGGAGCGAGTGTAAAGAGAAGAAAGAGAAATGATATGAAGGAAAGTAATGAAGTAAAGTAAATAATGAAAAAAACGTTGAAGTGTTCATTACATAGCGAATGAGGTCGACCTGAAGTGGACTGACACTTTCATAGGCTCGGTGACGTGACGCTAAGATTTTGGGGCATTTTCGGGAAACGAACCTACATATAGTGTATACAGTACAGGGTGTTTCTAAAGTAACCATCTATTTTGCGAAATAATATGAATTATAAAAAAACACCTTTAAAACATGAAAATATATATATATATGTAAGCTCGGCACACATTGTTGCTCTTCGTGATAATCTTCTTCTTGTAAGTTGTGGAACACTTGAATGTGGTATGGCTTTTTCTTTAAATCATAACGTAGAATTCTGTAAACCGTTGTTTGTGGAATTTCTAATCTGGGATGCCCTCCGAATCGATAATTGTGGATCCTCTTCGAATTCTTCTTGAACAGATTCGATTCTTTCGTAAGATCTTCTTGGCCGTCCAGATCTACGCTCGTCATGCACAGATCCAGTCCCCATAAATTTGTTTACTAATTCGCGAATAGCCTGGTCTCTAGGGCCTGTTTTACGAAACCTTCTCTCAAACTTTTCTCTAATTTCATTGCACTTCATGCCTTTTATCCTTCATGTTACTACATAAACCCGTTCTTGCACATTCATCATCAATGATATGGGTCTGAAAATAAAATAAAATAATTAACAAAAAATCGTGTAAAGCAATTGAAATATTATAAATACATGAATTTTGTATAACAATGCACATACCATTATGCCAATATAACAATTGTTTAAAATCCCCCTATTTCACCAAAATAGATGGTTACTTTAGAAACACCCTGTATATATAAACTTCATATCATCTTGTATTTAGGTTATATAGTTTAAACATCTTTAGTAATAATCAATATTCGCTAAACTTAATACGATGACGACTTCATGACACAATCTACCCTTTGTAAAGTAGTGATTTATATTTGATTTTTCTAAGAAAAATAATAATATTCACCGATGAACGACTCTGAAGGGGTAAAATAATAATTTATGACCTGCCACGGTAAATAATATATTACTTCATTTGTTTATTTTTAAAAGTAATTTCTCAAATATTTAGTATTAAGGAGGAGATTGAGACACCAATCGACCAGGAAAGTACTTACGGGGGATGTTAGGTAGGAGACAGGGAGTGATGGAACTTCTGTTTCTCCTGTTACTGTCTTCTTTAGCTGGTCTTTTTCTGTGTCTCATCTACCCTGTCAGAAGTCCAGCATGCCCTCAAACACACACTTCTTCCTCTATTCTTCACTACACATACATGTATTTTACCTACACAATCTTTACAAAATTCATAAAAGAAAATAAAATGGCATCGTGGGCATCAGAGACCTTGATTTTGGCTCTCTCCTTCTTATATGGGGGCAACATTTTTGCGGTTGCTTGCCCTTGCCCCCTCCTTTCTACATAAAAAATTAAAAGTTTTAATAGTTGTCTTGCAGTTAGTCCTTATATAGAAAGATAATAAAAATATCAAGTTGATATATAAAAATTATTAAAAATTACTTTTCCATAAGTGATTCAAAAAACATTTTTTTTAATGGAAGTTTCCAAATGTTACACACACACACACACACACACACACACATATATATATTGCAGGTACAGCACGTGTGTGTGTGTGTTTCTGTTGATTCATATAAGTTACAATATATCATGAAGTAATTTTATTTATAAAGTATGTATTATTGTTTATTCTATGCAGAAAATATATCAATAGCTTGATATATATATATATATATATGAAAAGAAGGATCAACACAACGGCAAACATTTTCATTTATTTGTACATCAGACGTTTCGACAAATCTTTTGTCATCATCAGTGAGTTAAGTCTTAAAACCTTAAAACAAAATTGAAAAGTGAAAGTTACATCAATACAATATTAAAACCATTAAAATTAAAACCTTAAAGCAAAATGAAAATTGCATCAATACAAAATTAAAATCATTTAAATTTCATCACTATAAAAACTAAAATTAAATTAAATTTCATCACTATAAAAACTAAAATTAAATTACCTCAATAGGTAAATACACAATGATGACAAAAGATTTGTCGAAACGTCTGATGTACAAATAAATGAAAATGTTTGCCGTTGTGTTGATCCTTCTTTTCATCTGTAAGCTCCGGTTCCCTAAGGAGAAGTCAATAGCTTTGATATACAGGGTGGGCGGAAAGTAGCTCCCTAATTTAAATTACATATAAATTATGTATAAATTGTGATTGTATTGTTATATTGTTATGGTGTGTTCTCTAAAGTGGTACAATTGTAACGGTAAATTTTTTTCTCTAAAGTGTTCTCTTTGTGTTCTCTAAAGTGGTACAATTGTAACGTTCATTTTTTTTTTCATTTCAGATTGAAGGGTAACATGGCTGAGCGTTTAACACTGCAGGAGCGGGCCCAGTTGGCGGCACGGTACGAAGTTTGGCAATCTGTCGTTCGAGTTCAAAGATGGTGGCGGGCCATTCACGGACCACGTGCCCAAGTGGACCCGAAAACAATCAAGAACTGCCACTCGAAGCTCATGACCACGGGGTCTGTAGCAGATGTTCGAAGATGTGGTCGCCCTTCGACATCCAGGGCCCAGGAGACGGTGCAGGCAGTTCAGGAAATGTTCGCACGGAGTCCACGAAAGTCAACTCGCCAGGCAGCTCGGGAAAGTGGACTCTCCGCTACTCAGTGCGAACTGTGCTGAAGAAGGAGCTGAACTGGCGTGCGTGGAAGCCGCATTACTGCCAATCTCTCTCGGACGAGGACTGCGACATTCGCATGGAGTTCGGGGAAATCATGCTGGCTTGGCATGAAGACTGGCCCCATCTCTTCCGCAACATCCTCTGGAGCAACGAGGCGGTGTTCCACGTCGGAGGCTTTGTCAACCGCCACAATTGCCACTACTGGGCAGGAGAGGATCCCATGGTTACCGCTGAAAAACGGCAGAATCGGTTCAGTGTAACGGTGTGGTGTGGTATGACCTCAGATCAGGTTGTGGGCCCGTTCCTTCTGCGCAACACCATGAATGCTGAGCGGTACCTTGCTATGTTGCGAAACGAGGTCTGGCCGGTTGTCAGCACATGGGAGAACATCGACGATCAGATATTTATGCAAGATGGCGCCCCTCCGCACTTCGCTCTTGTTGTCCGTGAGTGGCTGGATGCCCACTTCCCTGGGCGTTGGATGGGTCGTCGTGGTCCACATCAATGGCCAGCCAGGAGCCCCGACTTGACACCGTGCGACTTCTTTCTTTGGGGGTGGGTAAAGGAAGAAGTCTACCGCACCAAACCGAGGACATTGGAAGAACTGGAGGACCGAATTCGGGAAGTCATGTCCTCCATCCGCCGGAGTTCCTGCTAAAGTCAGTGGACGCCATTCCTGGGCGGCTCCAGAAGCTGGTGGAAAGAGTTGGAGCCCACATTGAATTTTAGAGAAAACCTACCATGTATGCCTACCTTTTCATATTATTTCTTCTGAAATAAATGGATAATATACGTATTTTTTTACCAATCCAAAATAGGGAGCTACTTTCCGCCCACCCTGTATATATATATATATATATATATATATATATATAATATATATATATATATATATATATATTATCATTACAGTATTTGTTCCAGTTAACCTTGAAGCGATGGAAACTTGCCATTCAAATTTGTAAATTTGTTAAGAGAAACAGTAAGAACACATTACCTTATCTAAAGTCTTATTTGCATTTTATACCTTTATATGACAAGTAAGTATTAGGTCTTTTGAAGTTACGTTAAATATAGGTTAGAGGTGGTGCTATATACAGTGTATATATATATATATATATATATATATATATATATATATATATATATATATATATATATTATATATATATTTCAACTGCAAACGACACACAGTGTATATAATGTAAAGAACGACACTTTTTAGAAGAGTGTCCGCACAAGAGGAAAGGAAAAAACGATCAATGAAAAATGAGGCACCTCCCAGGACTCGAACCCGGGATCATCTGATTGCCGGTCAGATATGCTAACCATATTCCCCACGTACCACGAGCGGAATCAAATGTGTGTGTGGTGTGTGTGTGTGTGTGTGTGTGTGTGGCATGAGAAGGTGCCCCTCAAAAGGCATTTGATTCCTCCATGGTACGTGGGGAAATTGTGGGTTTTGAATCGTGGAGGCTCTTGGTGTAATGGTTAGCATATCTGACTGGCAATCGGATGATCCCGGGATCGATTCCTCCGAAGTGCCTCACTTTTCATTGCTCGTTTTTTCCTCTCCTCTTGTGCGGACACTCTTCTAAAAAGCGTCGTTCTTTACAATATGTATATACAGTATATATATATGAAGCTTATTTCACGAAAGTGACACGTGAATAATATTTATGATGAAAATAACCACGAAGGAAAAAGGAAACACAGAATGGTGCTCAAACCATTCTGTGTTTCCTTTTTCCTTCGTGGTTATTTTCATCATCATATATATATATACAGGGTGGGCCGAAAGTCTGGATCCATAGGAAAATATTTATTTTAATACATAAATTACAACAAATGGTAAATACTTAAAATGAATATCAACTTTAACTCGTAAATGCGTATCCGTGATACTGTACAGTAGTTCGTACTCCAGTATAAATACTCAAATACTTTTTTTATTTCAGCCCAGAAATGGCTTCGAATCTAACAACAGAAGACCGGGTAGAACTTGTGCTCATGTACGCAAGACAAGGCGCTACACACAGAGAAGTTGCTACCGAATTCAATAGAAATCATCCTGATAAGCATCCAGTAACACATGCGACTGTTGGCAAGTTGTCGTTTCAAAGAAACAGGAAGTGTACATGATCGACGGCGTTCTGGTCGTCCAAAAACTGCAACTGATGAAAATACCTCTGCAATGGTATGTGAAACTTTAACGAATAGTCCAGTAAAGTCAACAAGAAGATTATCAAATGAAACACGCATCTCGAGAACGTCAATTCGAAGAATTATTAAAAATCATAAATTCCATCCCTAAGTGTCTCGATGTCAGAGGCCGCCAATTTAAGCATTTGTTATAATTTGTTGTTTATACTGGAGTACGAACCACTGTACAGTATCACGGATACGCATTTACGAGTTAAAGTTGATATTCATTTTAAGTATTTACCATTTGTTGTAATTTATGTATTAAAATAATATTTTCCTATGGATCCAGACTTTCGGCCCACCCTGTATATGTATATATATATATATATGGAATGAATTTCACAATTAAACACGTGAAATGAATGAATGATACAAACCCCAAGGCCTTTCGTGTATCCAGAGCTACACCCTGACGAGGTGTAGCTCTGAATACACGAAAGGCCTTGAAATCGTTTTTCTTTTTCCTTGTGGATTTGTATCATATATATATATATATATATATATATATATATATATCATGAAGTGGAAACAGTGATATTTTAGAGCAGACGAATCTAAGTTGGAATAATTTATTTTGAAACTTTTGATATTAAACATTACGTTCAGTGCTAAAAAACAAAATATGATATTGCTCTTATTTATGGACATCTCCTAATCATTTTACATTTATAAGGTAACTCTCTCATGTAATTTGTGTATCTATTTATTGAAAGAGATTATATTTAAATAAACTGCCAGAAATTCAGATATTTATAACTGTTTCTTGGATATAAGCATACCTAATGATAGAATGAACCAAAATATTTAATTTAAAAACTTAAGGTTACGTGAGATCCCACGCACACACTGATTCAGTGAAATTTTGGTATACCCACAAGTCTTTTACGTTTCGTTTGAGTAATAATGATTGGATGTCTAGGTTCCCTCTGCTGGTAAAACCTCAATGCTCTATTAGGCAGATGATGTTGATATCATGTTGAGAGGTGGATCAACAAAGTACAATAAGTGCAAGAAATTAAATATTTTACTAAAATTAGCATTAATTCTTTGTTTAATGTTTCAGGCATAGGAAAACGATGTCTTTTTACTAGAACATATATATACAGGGTGGGCCGTAAGTTTCCATACATAGGAAAAATAAACATTTTTTTATGGACAACCATTTTTATTTATATAATATGCTCTACATGGTTGCCATTGTTTTGAAAACACATTTCAATACGTGTTCCCCACTGTTGATGAACACGCATTAGCACAGTTGACGTTATGCTTGTAATGGCGTTGGTGATACGTTCCTTTAGATGATTTATGTCTCGTATCTTTTCCTGATACACCATGGCCTTCAAGTGCCCCCAAAGATAGAAATCAAGGGGGGTGAGATCTGGGGATCTGGGAGGCCACTCCACAGGACCACGCCGACCAATCCAAGCATCCGGAAACTGCTGATCCAAATACCGACGCACGTGAAGACCATAATGAGGTGGAGCTCCATCTTGCTGGAAGTAAACTGGGAAGTTACCTTCCTCGTTTAGCAGGGATGGGAAAATCTCTTCTTGCAACATGTTAAGATACCTTTCGGCATTAAGATTTCCACTGACAAAAATTGGTCCAATAATTCTGTCACCCCATATCCCGGCCCACACCATCACTTTACCGGCACCTTGCATCTTCGTCGGACTCAGCCAGTTAGGGTTAGCATTACTCCAGTAACGTATGTTTTGCCGATTAACCTCTCCATTGACGTAAAAATTTGCTTCATCAGTAAACAAGATCTTAGTTGAAAAGTTTGCATCCTCGTTCACTTTGGTTAATGCCCATTCACAGAATTCCATCCGTCTATCCGGGTCGTCTTCACTCAAATGCTGTGCCATATGCAATTTGTATGGATGCCATTTGTTTGCTTTCAAAATGCGCCTGATACTCGATCTGCTGACACCACTTTCTGCAGACAACCGTCGTGTACTTTTTCTGGGACTCCGTGTAAGCGCTGTAAGTATCGTAGCTGTTGTGTCTTCATCGGTGGCTGTACGTCTTGGACCACTTCGCGGTTGATCTGCAACATTTCCAGTTTTCTGAAACTTGTTAATAAGTTTTGCCACAGTGTCGTGTGTGATGTTCGTTCCATGTTGTCTGTTAAAGTTCATTGCAACCATGCGACTGCTTCCCGACCCAGCCATCAGTATGATTTCAATTCGTTGCTCTTTCGTCAAACGCATATTCTTAGGGTATCTGAAACATAAAAACAAACGTTTAATTTTTCCTATGTATGGAAACTTACGGCCCACCCTGTATATATATATATATATATATATATATATATATATATATATATATATATATATATTGTGTGTGTGTGTGTGTGTGTGTGTGTGTGTGCAGCGATTCTGTTTTATATGGTTTATTACTGCATGTTCCTGTGATCTTGTTCTCATGAGGTTCAACCCCGAACTGCTTCGCACCTCACCGTCATCTCACCTTATTTGCAAGATTTGTTTGAGTCGGAAATTATTTACCATCCTCAGCCTCCTGCCATTGCATATGTCTATTAGGGTGTGTCACTTTTGGACTTTTTTTGAAAAGTTATGGTGATTACCTCATATATTGTGACAAATTGACCAAAAACCATGAATAAACCAAAAAAAGACAGTCGGGTAATATTTAGGGTCCCCGCCCCCTATTTGAAAAATATGCCCCCTATTCACACAAAAAATGGTGATTTTTGGAGATTTTTGGTCATACTTTCCTTAATAATCATCGTATTTCAAAATATTGTTACCAAAATGTAGAGAATAATAATGCGCTTCAATCTGAATAGTTTTTATTAACCTTTGAGTTAAATTTATTAAATTTTTTATATATCTCTGGTCATTTTGATGCATTTTTAAAGATAAAAATGCTGCTGTTTTATATCTTTGGAAGATCTGAACTGCAATAAAATATTATCTTATATACTTTGGATGTCACCGCCATCCATAGAGCATCATCTCAATGCAGCTCTGCGGCAATGGGCTTTGAAAATATAAATCAAAAAAGCAGATGTGCTTAAATGAGCAACACTTTTGGTTTAGAGATTCAAAGTGGAAACATTGTTTTTTTTTTTTTTTTATTGTGAAATACAAACACAAAACAATTTTAATCAAATAGAAACAAAGTGCTATTCTTGAAATTATAATGAAAAATTGTAAATGAAATGAAATTATAATTGGAAAGAAATTACAAATTCAAGAGACCTTGTTTGGAAAACTTTGGGAAAACACCCCTGTTTTCCTTTACAACTTGAAGCAATGCCTGAAATTCACCTTCATCCCTACATGAGCCATGAAAATCCTGCAAAAGTTTGATGCCCCTTTCTGTAGTGTCATTAACAACCTTAGTTGAAGAGAGTATTCTCTTCATCCGTTGAAAATCATTGTTGCTGTCCCACGTTACAGCTGGAGTCCTTATCCAATCTCCCGTTGAACCAAGAACTTTGAGTACAAACCATGAGTTTGGACCAACTAATTGCTGAATTTTAATTCGTTCTTTTAGGATGAAAAATATCGGCTTACCCTGTTTGAATTCTGGTGGTTGATTGAAAGAGGAAAGTTTTTTGGCCACCTTGTCCTTTTCACTATGAGGTAAATCTCCAAAGAGAGAAAGGGTTACAAGTTCTTCACATATGTACCAGTAATGACCTTTAACCCTTTCATATCCTTTCGTTTACTTTTCATGCTACAAAAAACCACTTATGTTATATCTCCAGAATTACTAAAATCTCATAAAATTTGATGGTCTCATTTGCGCCCATACGGCATGAAAGGGTTAAGAGTGTTGAGGGCAGCTTCCGCTACTTCCATGTCAATCTTTTTGTACTGAACTAATTCGTTGTATAGGAGGTCATTTTCAGGAACCTCAAGTGGGTTGGTGACTGATAGCCAGTACTTGGAGTTGTTGTTGTTGTTTAGCCGATCAGCCCACCCTGATCGAGCAAGCCGGCGGCACGCAGGTAACCGATCGCCCTCTTCGGAGTCGACCAGAGGTTCAGCGCACTAGTGATGTTGTGTTGTGTTCGTTGTTGTGCTAGAGCGGTACAGTCTGTCATAATGTGTTCAATTGTTTGTGGTGTGTCCTGGCACAGGTGGCAGGTGTCGTCTATGGAGTTGTCTAGTCTGTGTTTATATGTTAGTAAGTTGGGGTGATGTCCACATATGAATCGTGCGAAGTTAACTCGATCCGATCTGCTCAGGCTGATCTCTGACCTGTTAATGGGTGGCGGCTTCGCACCTAGGACCGCATTCGGACCGAGTCGTGTCAGTGCTTTGTGGGTTAGGTGTGTGTGTATGTGTTTTCTGTACTATGTGATGTCTGTGGGGCGTGGTATGGAATGGAGTATTTGGTTATAATGTCTCTCTGGTGTTACCTTAATGGTGCAAGGTGTCGGTGCGTGATTGTACATGTAGTGGCAAGGGTGTTGTGGGTTAGTTGTCGCTGCTGCCATGAATTGTGTTCCCTCATGTCTAAATGTTCCCTAACTTTCAGTATTTTTGTTTCTGTGTGCAGGTGTTCTATTGGTGTTGTTTGAGTGCATCCTGTAATGATACGAAGTGCGTTGTTTTGTATTGTCTGTAAGGTGTTTATGTGTGTGTTTGAGATAATGGGTGCCCAGCATGGGCTAGCATAGTCCATAACTGAGCGAATATATTGTTTGTATATGAGTGTTGTTTCCTGCTGGTGTCCAAAGTTTGTGCCTGTTAGTACCCTAAGCGTGTTAAGTCTTGACGTACATTTGTTTTTAATATCCTGAATGTGGTTTGCAAAAGATAATGATGTGTTGTATGTGACCCCAAGTATTTTGGTCCTGTGATTGTGTGGAATGTTGATGTTGTTTAGTGTAAGCTGTGGAATTACCTGGTGTTCTTTTGTGTTGCTTGTAAGCAAGGTGATGATTGATTTTGTGGGCGCTACTTTGAGTCTATTGTGTGTGAGCCAGTCTTGTATACTGTCTATGTATGTTTGTAGGTTATTTGTAGCGGTGTCGATGTTGTTGTGGGTGGATGTTAGAGTGATGTCATCTGCATATGATGATAAGGTAAGCTTGTTATCTATGGGTGTTGGAATGTCATGCATGTATAAGTTGAAGAGTGTTGGTGAGAGAACAGAGCCTTGAGGGACCCCGTTCGGAAAAAGCTTGTTTTTGGATGACTTGCCATTAAATGTGACATGTGAGTACCTTCCTGAAAGATAGTTGCTCAGCCACCTTTTGGTGTTATTGTGCAGGTTTGTGTTGAGTATTTTGCTTATGAGAGGGAAGCGTGGGATAGCATCAAATGCTTTACTAATGTCTATTGTTGCTAATAGTGTACGTTGAGCTGGTCGTCTGGAGTTGATGCCATCCATGATGTGCTGCGTGAGGTTAGTGAGTAATGTCGTGGTTGAGTGGTGAGGTCTGAATCCATGTTGAGTAGGCGATAGTGGAATGTGTGGGTTGGTGATTTGTAAGATTAGTCTTTCTGTTACTTTGAAAAGTGTGCATAGTAAAGTAATGGGTCTATAGGAAGCTGGTTCTGTTGGATTTTTGTTTGGTTTGAGTAATTTAATAATTTTACCTTGTTTCCATATGTCAGGAATAATACAGTGTTGGTATGAATATGTGCTGATATTTGTGAGAGCTAGTATTCCTTGTGGATCCAAGTGTTTAAGGTGTATGTTAGATATGTTGCCTGGTCCAGTAGCCTTCGAATTCTTAATGTTTTTGATGATCTTGGTGGTCTGGTCTGTATTGAAGGGTGTAATAGTTGTGTCGAGTCTGTAGGTTTTCTTGTGTCTGGTTGTTTGTCTGTCTGCATGTTTCTGGTTGTTGTCTCTGTTTAAGTGACTTATCTTTGCGTAGTGATTAATTAGAATGTTAGCTTGTTGTGTGTATGTTGGGATATTATTTTGGCTGCGACAGATAGCCGCGTGTGAGGTGTGAATGCCGCTGTTAGAGTGGGTAATGCCGTTTATAGTCTTGTATAGCCTGGATGTATCTGTGGAGTGGTTTAATGTTGTTATGAATTCCCTGAATGTTTCTGTTTGTTTTTCTTTGAGGTTGTTGTTTATTTCTGTGTTGAGCTGTTGTATCTGCTGTTTTATGGCTTCTGTGTGTTGGGTTTGTGTGTTATATTGAGGTTGTTACGTTGCCTTATGAGGTGGGCTATTTCTCTAGTGTAATTTGGGTTGTATTTCCTAATGTTGCCCTTCGGTATGTATTTGTTTGCATTATTGATGATCTGATTAAATGTCTTGAGTGTTGAATTGATGTTTATGATATGTGTGCTGTTTAATGTGTGAATTGTTCCTCAGTCTGTATTTTGAACTGTTCCCAATCAGCTTTCTTGTAATTTCTGTAAGTGTGCCTAAGGCTGTTGGGGCAGAATGTAGAATGTGTTGTAATGATGATGGGCAGGTGGTCTGATGACAGTTGTTTTTCTGTTCTCCATTGTGTATGTGTTGCTAGTGAGGGGGAACAGAACGTTATGTCTGGGGAGGAGTTTGAGTATCCTGCTTGATGTGGTATGTGTGTATGTTCTTCTGTATTGTTAAGAATGAAGAGGCTGTTTAGTTGTGTGGCTATGTTGGCGCCTCTGGTGTTGCTTTGGTTGTGCAGGTACCAACTAGTGTCTTTGGCGTTGAAGTCTCCTCCTAAGATGACATTAGTGAGAGAGGCCAGATTGTGTAGCTGTGGATTGTAATTGGCTGGCACCTAAGGTGAACTATCTGGTGGGATGTAAATGTTGATTAGTGTGGTGTTATGTTTTGCGCGTGTTTTAATGTTAACTGCCTGTATTTCTATCGTGTTATCTGCTTGGATTGTGCTTGTAATGTTTTGGGTAGCATCAGTGTAGCTAATGCTTTTACATATGTAAGTGATGAGTCCACCCCCGTTACCCCCAGTACGATCTTGACGGATCGCCGTGAAGTCAGGGATGGTGGGTGTTTTGTGTGTGCGTTTTAGCTTTGTTTCTTGTATAAGTGCTATGTGAATATTTTGTTTGTGTACGAATTCCCTAAGCTGCATGATTTTGTTTGTGAGGCCATCTACTTGGAGTAGATCAGCGATGTAAACAAGTATACTCTTTCCAGCTTTTTTATTGTAACATTATCATAACCGGCTTAGTCTGAAAATGCTAACATCTTATTCGTATACAATATGACAGCCATCCATCTGGCGTCATGGAGAGCTCCTGGCTTGATCCAGTGTATTCTTCTGGCAGGAATTTCTCCTAAAACGAGCATAGTTATTTCAGCTACCTCTTTGTAATCATCCCTGGGAAGGCTCTGGTTATCTTTGAGCAAGTCTGTCATGAAATCTATGGCGCATTTTTTCAGGTCCTTGAGATGTCTGTCATTGATAGATAGCTGTTTGAAGGGTTGCTTAGTATCTAGCTTCTCCCATATAACATCTCTGAAGGTCTTGAAAGATTCGTTTTCGGGTGAAGATTTTCCAAACACCTTTAGATACGCTTCTGACAAAACTCGTTCTGCCATATGGTGGCGACAAGCGAGCCATAATAATTTTTTTCCAAAGAGGTCTTCCAGTACTTTACAAGCCCCTTTTATCCAGCCAGTATTGGATGAAGTAGTATCGAATACCATTCCGTAAACCTTATCCTGTAATTTCCATTCTTGGATTGTGCTAAAAAGAGTACAAGCTTGTGTCGATCCAGTTGAGACACCGATATCGGGTATCGAGAGAAGTTTCTCAACATTCTCTCCCAATATAAGTATTGTCAATCGATCCTGCTTTCCTCCTGAAACATTCAGTATCATTTTGCTGTCCCAGTGGACTACACAATATTGAGGTGGGTTGAACGACTCTTTAACAGTGTCAGCAGTAGCTTTCCTCGACTTCTTCGCAGCTCGCGCAGAAGTACTTTTCGATAATGACATCTCTTTTAAATCTAGCCCACATTCAGCTGCTACCACAGATGCAAATGTCGAGCGTTGTCCGAATGATAGTCCTAAACGATCAGCTGTATTAGATATTAATGTTGACTGTAGTAACTTAGGACGTTTTGATGGGCCTGTGCTCGGAGTAAAATCATCTTCACCATTACTTGAGTCCATTAACTCGCCTTCAGATGATTCAAGTTTGTGTGTCTCTTCTTCTAATGCCTTTCGCTCTTCTTCTTTCAATTTTCTTCTTTCTTCACCTTCTATTCTAGCAGTCTTTTTGATCAGTTTGGCTACATAAGCTTTATCGATCGCACCCAGAGAATATATTCTAGCACTTCGCTGATCTTCCAAAAAGCGAAGATCCTCATTCTTCTGTTGTATAGTTCTCAATGTATCATTTTGGATCTCATTACCTACATTTTCAGTTGATATATCAAATAAGTTATCTAAACGAGACGGAAAAGATGTTTTTGGGGTTTCATAACATTTCTTCTTTCTATTTTTACCTAACTTCTCATGCTCTTTTATCAAATCCCACAACATTTTTTTGGGTCCTTTCTGCTTTCTAACGGATTTTGATGGTATACCACTATACCAGCCATAATCCACACCTTTTCTACCTTATCTAATACTCTCAAAATATTTTCTTCTTTTGACACATTGTCGCTTTTCATTTGATCCCTTCTCAAGAAGAAAAAGTGACTAAGAACTTCACTATTCGTTGGAAGCATGCTTCCTTCTCTTGCGCATATGTCTTCCACTAACTTTCCCAATAATCATATTTTCTTAGGTCTGTTCTTAATATTGGCTTACTGTTAGCCATGACTATTGACTAATTTTAATAAACTATGAAATTAAGCAAATCTAATGTCTATATATGGTTGTCTGAACTATCGGGTGGGCAAAAAAAAAGGGAGACCTCGAACTTGGGAGGGGACCCTAAATATTACCCGATTGTCTTTTTTTCGGTTTATTCATGGTTTCTTGTCAATTTGTCACAATATAAGAGGTAAGCACCCTAACTTTTCAAAAAAAGTCGAAAAGTGACACATCCTAACGTCTATATATGGTTGTCTGAACTATCGGGTGGGCAAAAAAAAAGGGAGACCTCGAACTTTGGCTGTAAAATCCAAAGTTATGGTCAGATTTCAATTTTTTTTTTCACACCCCACAACTAAGTAAATTTCCTATATGGTCAGCGGATTTCAAAGAAAACTAATGAAAATTATGGATTCATTGAACATTTTTTATGCCACTGGAAATTCTCCATTTGCACTACTACTGCATTGTCGGGTCGGCAAAAAAAGGGAGACCTTTTAAATCCTTCATATCTCAGCAAATACGGTACATAGAACCATGAAATTTTAGTACTAGGTAATTTTATGGTTTGTATGCCATCTTTTAGCATTTTAGTTGAGAAATTAGATTTATGGCGAATATTCCAGAAAAATCTTGCTAATCATAGGTTCAAGTTGATAATGAAAGCGATTTTAATTAACGTAAGCCAACTGCAGGAGGTTTGGACAAGCTTCTCAAGAAAATCGATAAAACAGGAGACATCAAAAGAATACCAGATAGCGGTATTAAATTAATTTGGCCACCAAACAGTCATGATTTAAATCCTGTCGATTACGGCCTTTGGGAAAATTTGTCACAGAGAATTTATCGGGTCAAAGTAAGAAATGTCGCTCATTTACGACAGCTTCTTCTGAAAAAATGGGATGAGCTACCACAAGAACAAATCAATAAAGCCATAGATGAGTTCCATCCTAGACTGAAAAAGGTTGTAGAAGTTCGTGGTAAGCATATCGAGCAGTTTTTTTAACATCAAGGTAGCACCATATGTGAGTACTTTGTAACTTTTATCTGCACATACAATGCAGTAGTAGTAGTGTAAATGGAGAATTTTCAGTGGCATAAAAAAATGTTTAATAAATCCGTAATTTTCATTAGTTTTCTTTGAAATCCGCTCACCGTACAGTAAATTTACTTAGTTGTGGGGTTTGAAAAAAATATTAAAATCTGACCATAACTTTGGATTTTACAGCCAAAGTTCGAGGTCTCTCTTTTTTTCTGCCCACCCGATATGTGTAGGAATCTGTTAAACTGTTTCATAAAATTGCTATTCAGATTGTTGCATGTATATTAAAAGGCTTTTTGACTCGAGTTATTTCTTTACACGTTTCATTATTCTTTCTGGTATTTATAGTGTTTCAACCTGGAAGCCGTTCAGCGGTTATTATTATTATTATTATTATTATTATTATTATTATAGCGTTTAAGCTTGTGAATGCGTGGAAGTGGCATGCCAGATTGAATGTTAGGCTGTACGTTTCATTTTCTTTATACCATTGAATATTTATTGTTGAATAATGTAGGAAACGTTCTGGAATTGACGGTTCTCTGTGGACATGTTTGATGTGATCATTTGAATGGGTGATTGGCTGAGTCTGTGAGAATATGAATGACTGGAGGCGGCTTTTAGACGGAATGGGACGTTTTGGCGCCGACGTTCTGGCGCCGACGTTTTGGCGCCGCCGTTTGGGGGCCACCGTTTGGGCGCCGTTTGACGATTGGTTAGGTTAAGTCGTGATATTTTTGTTAAAACTAACGAAAATATCACGACTTAACCTAACCAATCGTCAAGGGCGTACAGTTGACTTAACCGGGCAGTGACGATTGGTTAGGTTAAGTTGTGATATTTTTGTTAGTTTTAACGAAAATATCATGACTGAACCTAACCAATCGTCAATGGGGCAGATAACGGAAAAATACTCCATATTATATATACACCTATAATACACTGACTCTTTTTGCTCGCACCGCCAAAAAAGTAACGAAGGGTCGCGCTTGCTACATTTATCAAACACATACAAATATCCATTATGTGAAAACTTCTGTTTCCCTTTCTTACTTGATATATTTTGACATTTATGCTATTAAGGGCAACAACACAACTTATCTGAAAAGACAGACAGCACTCAAGTTAATAACGTCCAAACGTCCAGCGCCAAAATGCCGGCGCCAAACGTCCTAGATGGGCTTTTAGACTGTGCCTTTCAACCTTTTCAGTCTTTTCAAACGTGTTACTCATTGACTGGCTGTGACTGTTGCCTAGAACTGTTTTTATTCAGAGTTGAATAGGGTACGGATGTGTGTTAAACTTGTCTCGAATTTTTATATACTTAAAGTGTATAAAGTGTTAGAATTTGTGCATAATGGTTTATTTTGATAGTCTTAGTATTAAGCAGATTGTTCATTGTATAATGTGTGTTTGTAAATAATTTATTTTGAACGTTTTAATATTAAACGAAGTGCTCGGTGATAAAAAAAAGTGTTTGGGGGTCATTTAACGGTATTATTATTTTTTTATTATTAGTCTTAGTATTATGTCTGGGTCACTGTTGACGTTGGTCTCTATACCATATATTTACAATATTATTGCAATTATTATTATTATTATTATCATTATTATTATAGCCTTATTATTACTTTCTGTGTCTAAGACCGTGTTGAACGTGCCCTATACCTTATATTTTTATTTTATTGTCATTGTGTTCCTGTTGACTTCTATGCATTATATTCTTTGAAAATTTCACCATTGACTTGGTGGAACAGTATAGTTCATATTATTATTATTATTAATATTATTATTATTATTATTATTATTATTATTAATTTTATTATTAATTTTATTATTAGTAGTATTATACGTTCTAAGTTTGGTACTGGTGACCCTTCACTTTATATTGGCATTGCACCAGCGCGCTGTATCAGGTGTCTCCTCTCCCTTATATTCCTTGAAAATTTTTACTCACAAAAATGATGGTCGCTGAAGTTCATAGTGTGACGTCACATATTTTTTATTTTTTTTTACTTTTTATTTTTATTTTTTAATCTTTATTTTTCATTTTAGTTTTTTATTCTATTTTTTATTTTTTTATTTTTATTTTTTTTAAATTTTAAATTTAAATTTTTTATTTATTTATTTTTTTATTTTGGGTATTGGCACTGGCAATACTCCCACTCCCCATCGCACCAAATGAACTTATACTACTGTCTCGACACTTCAATACCTATAAAATAATAGAAGAGAACCCTCTGTAATTATTATGAAAAATAACTCCTGATAAATATTTGGTGCCTTTTGATGGTCAGGAATATATGCTAATCTCTGATTGGCCAGTTCAAAATGTTATGTTTTGGTTTGATCATTTATAAAAATTGAAGGGTTCTTTTGTAATTAATCTTATGTTTGTGAACTTAGTTTCCGTGAAGACATTTCTGAACTTGTTTTACTTAACATTAATTTAGTTAATTCTTTATTGTATTTTATATAGTTTTGGTTAATTTTTAATATAAGTGCATCGAATACTTTCAAATTTAATTAAAGTCTCTTCAGATTTCTGGAAGTTTTCTTCGCGAACAAAAATTTCCTTTTATTCTTGGTAACAGTGAAAATGTTTCTGATAATAATTTTTTATGAATGTGAAAATTATTTAAACGTTCAAGTTTCTTTATGAAGTTGTTAATCAATTTATCGTGTGACTTTGGGTTACAAACAAACTTAAGTACAGTAATTTCGATAAATCTTATAATAATTTCACCATCATATTTTAATACCAAGTAGAAGTTTAGGCTCGTAGCTGTGCCTCTTTCTGTACAGAAAGTGTATTGCACCGTACTAATTTCGTCTATCATTTTGAGTCTTATTTTATAAATATGGATTATTTTCTAGAAAAGTAGTTAAGTGTTATTGTCGAAACATTAGAGTAAATTTATTTGTATTAATTATACTGTTTAAGAACAGTTTGAAAAATATTTGTTTATGCAAATTTGCAAAGAATATTTTAGAAATCTGAAAGATTAAATAAGTCACGAGTATCCTAAATTTGTAGCTGATTGCGAGTTTCTACATTTTTTAAATTGCTGAAAATTATTTAAATTAATTATCATTATAAATAAAAAGTGTCCCGAATTAAGTTAAAAAATATCCTCTTTGCGCTTCTCCGATAATTCCGTTGAAAGATCCATTGCTCAATTTGATTCCGTAACTGCTGTCTTTCGGCTCACGGAAGATGTAACTTAAAGAAAATGAAACGTAAGTCAGAAAATTGCGATAAATGTGTATAAATTGACAAGAATTAAATAATTTGTGTTATGGCAAAATAAATGATTTCGTAAAATTTTATTTTTATTTAGAAATATTTTCAAAATATTTACCATCTTCCAAACTTTTCGGCAAAAGCATCCAACAGTTTGATAAAAACCCCAGTAGCCCCTACAGAATCTCCATTTTTCGTAAGGATTATATAAGGATAAGTCTGAAAAATTAAACTCCACATTTAAAAATAAAATCATTCAAAAATTAAATATTCACAAAACCACAACTGTCTATTCATGAATATTGTTTGTTTAGTGATCTGAATTGGGGCTTGTAGAAAAAACGTCTACCAAGTTACGTGTATAGCATTAATTGCAAATAATATTTTACTTAAAATTAAACAAACCAATAATTGCGCTAATTCCTTATTTATTATTATTATCAGCACTAGTCGTGTCTTCACTTCGCTCAAAGGGAAACGGTGTTATCTATTGAGCTACGGACGCTGATTAATTATATGAAAACATCTTAAATCGGATGAGAATGAGAATACGAAATAACAAAAAGTTAACTTAATAAAGGTACAATTTGTCTTAAATTTACTATAAAATTTCTCTGTCAAGAAATGTCAATCAAAAGAGTCTAGTTAGATTTGGTCTCGTTAAATTAAATCCATTTGTATCCGATATAATTATGTCCTGGTCAGTCAGTCGAGTTTGTTTTAAACGTGAACAGTTTGCGTTAAAATTATGTTTAGTTAACTGGAAAAATGTTTAATTATAAAAATATTTGAATTATTTTGTCAATGGTAAAAAGGTTTATAAACATATCCAAAGTCCTTTTGTTTTAAATTGGTGCTGAATTGGAGGAACTCACGTTATTCCAATCAAGTCTAAACAACGGTTTTCTTTCGAATCAGAATCCAAAGAAGCATTCATCATTATAGCAAAGATGAGGCAGATCTGACAAAAGCTATATCAGAAATAAGTAAATACACGTTATCAATATATCTTTGAAATCTAATCACATTTATCGCATATGATAAAACATCCAACTAGCCATTCACCAACCTTAAGCCCTTCTTTTCCTAAGAAACGCGAGACAAAGACTGAATTAAAATATTTTAAATATTTGGAACAGAACATAACAAATATTTATTTATTCACTGCTCGAATCGACAAACATTTCCTGGTCTTACATAAATAAATATTCCAGACTCGAATTCCTTTCCAAAATGTGATCACCTTTGAAATTTTTAGGTGAAAAATGCTTCGTTTACGATCTTCAAATGTTTCGAGGGACTTAACATGTTTGTTTAATGTGATACAACTCAGAATGGTCCCCTGAGATAACTTTTATGTTATACACAGACTTAATGTGCGTTGGGATTCCATCATGAAAAGAAAAAACCTTCAGTATTTGCCATTTATCATTACTTACTCGGACTATATGGACTTAATATCACAGAAGGGTTCCTTGTTCCATGCATTTGTGTATTACATAAAAGTTATCTCAGGCCATTTTGAGTTGTATCTCATATATATTCGCCTCGGTGGTGTAGTGATTAGCGCAGCAAAACCCAGCTGTTCATCCTTCCACACAATAAAGAAAGTGGTTGGTAGATAAATGGGTACCCTGAGTGGCCTAATGGTCAAGACGCTGGGCTGCTGGTGGGGCGTGGTTCGGATTCCACGTTAAACTATAGGTCTAAGGTGGAGTGAAAAGCTTGACCTTCGTCGGGATGAACAATTCGGGCGGAAGCTAACCAAAGGCTACCAAAGGTTACCAAAAGTATATATATATATATATATAAAAGAAAAATTAAGGATTCTGAAATGTGGTCGTTACCTAAAATTTACTTTCAAAAGTTTATCTGGTAAACTTTTTAATTTTTTATTTTATTTTATTTTCTCGTTGATGCAGTGGCGAGCATCACTGGCTACGAATCCACCGGCCCCGGGATCGATTCCCGGTGACGGCAGGTGGAGCGCAGCAAACCCAGCTGTTCATCCCTCCATACAATAAAATTGGATGGTCGAAAAATGGGTACCCTGGGTAACCTAGTGGTTAAGAAGCTGGGCAGCAGCTGAGCGGGTGGTCGTGAGATCGAGTCCGAGCGAGAACTTTGTAGTTTCTGACCACCTGTGGTTGGTCGTGGTTCCAATTCCACGTTAAGCTGTAGGTCTAAGGTGGAGCAACACGTTTGACTTTCGTCAGAATGAACAATTCGGGCTGAAGTAATTGTTAAAGTTAACCAAGGTTATTAATTTATTTATGAACTGCCTAAAGTTAAAAGCAAACAAAAATAACAAAAACAAAATTCTTTATTCTTCAGCAATATGGTTTATACAAATGAATTTATACCTCAGATGTTCATAACTGAATAAAATTATTGATAAATTCATGAGAGAATAAATATACGAATAAATTCATAAAAGAATAAAATAAGCATCAATTAATCAGCAAAAGCAATATAAAAACAATTGTTCTTATTTTATTTATTTTGATTGGGTTCAGAATCCCAGCTGAGCCTTGAACGGCCAAGCTCTGAGGGGCTACTTTAACTTATAGCTTAAGTTAAGCTAGACTAAAACAAACTTACGGACTTGGAGGTCCTATTAGGTCCTACCTCAGGGTTGCTCACTCGATGTGGGCCTACTTTCGGCCTCAGTTGCATAAAATTAAGAAAAAACAAAAGGTGCACTATTTATGGTCTTCTTTCTAAACCTTGCAACAACAACACAACCTGCACCATCCATTGCACGATGCAACAATCTTGTATCTAAACAACCAAACTGAATTGCAAGAGAGCTTTCTATAAGACCACGCCCTGTAAGTGCCGCATTCAACAAACGAGTAGAAAAGGACTCTCAAATAACCAAAAAAAATGATGCCACAAGAGTGCCCAAACAATGATGCCACAAGAGCCCAAAAATGCTAGCTCTAAATTAAGTGAATTTTTTACTAACCTCACAATTATGAGATGGATATATATATATATATATATATATATATATACACACACCTTAACTTAATATATACAAGCAATGCTGCATCAATCAGCTTAGTCATCATATCGCCTTCGGACAGCAATGGCTCCTCCTCTTCTAGATTTTCTAACAATTGTACTGGAATTTATATGAAAACATTGAGCTATTTTTTGGCTCTTTTTAGGTTCTTTTCTGTTGAAGAAACTGTGGAAAAAATTCAACTTTATGGGGTTAGAAACTCATAAATTTACTAAGAAAAGCACATTTTAGAGTGGATCAATTTATTACAATAAAAAATATTCTAATTAAGCCAAATTTGGAGATAGAGCATAAGTTGGCCATAAGTTATCCTTGAAAAACTACTTGGCCGTAAATTATAAATAGATAAAGTAAAATGATTTTTACACGTTTAATGTAATGCCTTATGGTACTTTTCCATTATCTGCCCCCTCGAAACCTACGGGAAAATTATTGAATGTTCAGTTAGGTCAACTGTACGGCGTACGCCCTTGATGATTGGTTAGGTTGTCTTGATATTTTCATTAGTTTTAACGAAATTATCACTTGACCTAACCAGTCATCAAGGGTATGAATTTTTATTTCTATTTTTTATATTTTTTTATTTTTTATTTTTTTTATTTATTTTTTAAGGATATGAATTTTTATCGTTAATTCTGACATAAAACGTGTAAAAATCATTTTACTTTTTATCTATTTATAATTTACGGCCAAGTATTTTTTCAAGAATAATTTGCGGCCAACTTATGCACTATCGCCCTAAATTTTGTTTGAAACATTTTGATGTCCTCTAAAATCTTTTCAAATAAAATTTTGCTTTTATTTCGTCTTCTTCAAATAAATTCACATAAATAAGAAACTGACATTTCGTGATAGGTTAGGTTAGGTTAGGTAAGTTTGTCCACCCTAAAATATACTTTTCTTAATAAATGTATTGTTTTCTAACCCCAAAAAGTTATTTTTATAATTAATTTTTCAGACATTAAGTAAATGTAACATTGAAGATCTTGAAAATTTAGCAACAATTTTATAATAGTTTCCGCCTCACTTTGTTGTCAAATTAAAGAAAACAAAGTTTAAACGTTAACTTCTGTAAAGATTAACATTTGAAGATTTTTAAACAGCAACCGTGTAAACATTATTAAAAACGATAAATGAAAATGAAAATGAAAAGGTTTATTGGCAGACTATAGTCCATATGACAAATATTATTAATACAATAACAGTTCATATACTAGGGATAAAAATATATACAATTGATTAGAAATAATACTGCACTGTCGAAGTTAAGTGGAGCTACAGACAGACTTTTTCGTACCAAGAAGTCCATAGCTTAGACTTAGAGGATAAATGGCAGGACTCACGGATAGCTTGGATGATCGGGTTGGTTGATTTTTTAATTCTTTGCATTAGACTGTGTTGAGCACGTCTTGTTACCTCCGGGAAGCTCGGGACATTGCGGGTAGCAAACATTTGCGAAGCTGAGCATCTCGGGGGTAATTTATAAATTCTAATTCATCTTTATATAATGTTTATGGTGATTAACAGATATTTGTTTTATTGTTTTATGCATTTATTCGTCTTCTTATTCTTTCTTGATTTTATCAATTTATCCCACTTAAATTTCATTCTTTTATCAATATCTAATCCATAACTTTATTTTAATACGTTTTTGTTGTAAAAGAATTTTGTTTGCTTATTTGTTTTGATGGTCAGTATCAACAAACAGAGAAACAAACAAAATCTTTCATTCGTTTACAATAGGAACGTATTATAAATGAAGTTATGTATCAGATATCCAAACAAGAATGAAATTAAGACGGATAAATTGATAAATTCATGAAATATAAACTTGTGTTAATGAGCATAAACATTATAAGAAAATGTATTGAAATTTGTTGGGAAACATTTTAGTTAAGTGTAAATTTAGTATAAAATTAAAAGAATATTATGCAAGTTTCATTTAATAATCATACGTATAAAAATAATTATTTTTCATTTATTTTATTTTTTATTAGTTTATTTATTATTATTATTATTATTATTATTATTTCACACAGGGCCGTTTCTAACATTTTTGGGGTCCTCGACAAGATTTTTTTTTGGGCTCCCAACCCCATTAGCTGATCATTTGCCAGATATGCATCAAAACATTTGCCTTATATACGTATAATGTGATATATATATATATATATATATATATATGTTAAACACAAACCGTGCATGGAACAAGGAACTCTTCTGGGAAAATTAAATCCACTATAGTCCGAATAAGTAATGGTAAATGACAAATACCATAGTTTTTTCTTTTTCATGATTTTAGCCCGACGTGGGCAACGGGTCTCTCGCAAAGAGATCCCATAAATATAGCTTCCCTCACCAGCTATCTGCAAAGCAGACAGGATCCAGCTTTGGGACATGGATCTAGGGTTTAAAGCAAGCCTAGATCCCTACATTCAGAACCTCTATATAAGTAAAAGACTCGTTGCATTCACGTCGTGTTGAATAAATCAAAGAAAAAGGGGATAACTATTGTATTTTTAGCCAAAAAAAAACCAAAACTTAAACCTCAACCGGGACATTGAGCGTCCACTTGTTCCATGCACGGTTTGTGTTTAACATATAATGTTCTCAAGGAACCATTCTGAGTTTGTGTATACTAAACGGACGTGTTTCGTGCCTTGAAAAGTGGACGCTCAATGTCCCGGTTGAGGTTTAAGTTTTGGTTTTTTTTTGGCTAAAAATACAATAGTTACCCCCTTTTTCTTTGATTTATTCAACACGACGTGAATGCAACGAGTCTTTACTTATATAGAGGTTCTGAATGTAGGGATCTAGGCTTGCTTTAAACCCTAGATCCATGTCCCAAAGCTGGATCCTGTCTGCTTTGCAGATAGCTGGTGAGGGAAGCTATATTTATGGGATCTCTTTGCGAGAGACCCGTTGCCCACGTCGGGCTAAAATCATGAAAAAGAAAAAACTATGGTATTTGTCATTTACCATTACTTATTCGGACTATAGTGGATTTAATTTTCCCAGAAGAGTTCCTTGTTCCATGCACGGTTTGTGTTTAACATATAATGTTCTCAGGGAACCATTCTGAGTTTGTATATATATATATATATAAAGAACAATCCCCTTGAAACTGTGAACAGTGCATTTAACAAGAAAATTAAGCAACTTTTGAATGGTAAAGAAATATTACTTAACAGTTTTTGAGTACTTCACCGTCATTACCCTATATGTATAGCCTGATTAAAACTCATAAGCCAAATAATCCTGCAAGGCCTATTGTTAGCTCTATAGGATCTATCTCATATAAGTTATCCAAATGGCTTGTTTCGATTCTTAATCCTCTCCTGGGCACAATTTCACAATCACACATAAATAATAATGTAGACCTTGTGGAAAAATTAAATAGTATCAGTGTCAATTACAATTTTATATTGGTAAGCTTTGATGTTACCGCTTTATTTACAAGAGTCCCGGTGGAGGATCTATTAGTGTTTCTTTCGGAAGAATTGGTTAAGCATAATTTGCCATTACCTGTGGCTACAATTATAGAATTAATTAAGCTGTGCATAGTAGACTCGAAATTTGTGTTCAATAATGAATATTTTAGGCAGAAATTTGGTATGGCGATGGGAAACCCCTCTCCCCCATTTTAAGTAACTTATATATGGAGTTTTTTGAAAGTAAGTTATTAAGGAAGATTCTGCCAAATTATGTTCCATGGTTTAGATATGTAGATGATGTTCTTTGTCTTTGGCCAGTATCTTTAAATCTCAATGAATTCTTACCCAAACTTAATAATTTAATTCCCTCTATCAATTTTACAGTTGAAATAGAAACAGATTCTTCGATCCCTTTTTTAGATGTTTTAATATATAGGTCTGGAAAAAAGTTTAAGTACAATATTTACAGAAAACCCACTAATAATTGCTCCTATATACTGTACACTATTATTCTGCTCACCACATTAACGTAAAACGATCCGTTCTTTCTGCTTTGTTCCTAAGAGGCTTACGAATTTGTAGCCCAGAGTTCATTGATGACGAAATTAGTAAAATATACAAAATTGCGTTTGATTTAAAATATCCAAAGAACTGCATAGATAAATCCTTAAAAATGGCAAAGAAAACCTTCTACGAAGTAAAGGACAAGATTCCTTATAAGTTATAACACAAAAAATTTGTTAGTGTTACCATTCAGGGAAAATTTCCTTCATCTGCCGAATCTGCTGAGGAATTTTAACGTAAATATTGCGTTCAGAAATTTAGATGTAACTAAGAATTCATTGATTAAGAACTCCCCTTTAAGTGAACAGGGTTGTGTATATAAAATTCCATGCACAATATGTAATAAATTTTACATAGGCCAAAGTGGTAAGTCCTTTGAGTTACGTATTAAGCAACATCAATACAGTATAAGAATTGGCCAAGAATCTAACGCCATTTTCATTCACGAAAAGAGACTAATCACCCCATTCAATGGAAAAATGCCTCCATATTAAGGTTTAGTAAATCTCTTGTTAGCAGAAATATAATTGAATCTAGTGTGATCAAGAATAATGTGGATTTGGTCCTTATATAAGCCTGGGCTGTATAAATTAGACCCGTACATAATTAGAAAGTTGGCGTGGGGCCTATTGGTTTCTTGCCCGCATTCTTTCCCCTTAACGGTTTGCTTTGGTTAAATATTATTTTAAGAACTGTTAACATTCTTATGTGTGCATTGTAATATTTCTTTCGTATATAATATTTGTGTGCTTGGTGGTTTATTAGACTTTTGATCAGGTTGGCTATTGGGAGAGTTTTTTCAGATTGTTTGTAGAAGTTTGAAATATTCTGTAAGATGTTGGCACCATTCCCTTTGTTTTCATTAAATTCTTGCCACTTAATTGCCTGCTTTAATTAAATACTATTTCTAATAACTGTTATAATAATTTTTGTTTTCTGTACATGTTAATTGTCTAATTTCATCTATATAGTTCTTTTATATTCAATAATTTAGCTTCCTTCAGAATAATTATCTATTGAAAAAATCTTTAGTGTTTTATGGTTTTTAAATTGAGTTGCCGACTGGGAATTTTTTTCGCTTGTGTATTTAACTCATTTACTTTGTAAAATCTGCCTATTACTTGTTTTTCCCTGAAGATGTGAATATATCACGAAAGCGCTCGGATTTCGTGTTTCTTTTTCCTTTTCCCTGTGGTTGTTTGCTTTTATATATATATATATATATATATATATATATATACAGGGTGTCCCATAAGTCCGGCATCATAGGAGAAATTCTTATTTTTCTATTTCTACAAACCATAATTCATATTTTTCTCTTTCTACAGGCCATAATGTCTGTGAGCAAGGAAGAACGAATCCAGATAATTCTACTCATAGGAAATCGGAGTCAAAGAGAGGCCAGGCCGCTGCTGAATTTACCAGACTGCATCCAGACCGCGAGCCAATAACACAGAGTTGTGTTAGCAGACTTGTTGCAAAGTCTCTTTGACTCCGATTTCCTATGAGTAGAATTATCTGGATTTGTTCTTCCTTGCTCACATACATTATGGCCTGTAGAAAGAAAAAAATATGAATTATGGTTTGTAGAAATGAAAAAATATGAATTTCTCCTATGATGCCGGACTTATGGGACACCCTGTATATATATATGTGTGTGTATATATATATATATAAATATATATATATATTATATATATACATATATATATATATTATATATATACATATATAACGTAAAGAACGACGCTTGTATAGGAGATATTCCGCGCAAGACGAGAAAGAGAAAACAACAAATGAAAAAATGAAGTACCACCTGGGAATCGAACCCGGGATCTTCCGATTGCCGGTCAGACGCGATAACCACTACACCATGGACTCCACTCTTCCAAATGCCGTAATTCCTCTACATACTCGCAGAAACCAATGCCCCAAGGGGGCACCTCCCGCTTGCCGTAACATTATATACATTCAACTGCAAAGAACACGCAGTATAAATAACGTAAAGAACGACGCTTGTATAGGAGATATTCCGCGCAAGACGAGAAAGAGAAAACAACAAATGAAAAAATGAAGTACCACCTGGGAATCGAACCCGGGATCTTCCGATTGCCGGTCAGACGCGATAACCACTACACCATGGACTCCACTCTTCCAAATGCCGTAATTCCTCTACATACTCGCAGAAACCAATGCCCCAAGGGGGCACCTCCGCTTGCCGTAACATTATATACATTCAACTGCAAAGAACACGCAGTATAAATAACGTAAAGAACGACGCTTGTATAGGAGATATTCCGCGCAAGACGAGAAAGAGAAAACAACAAATGAAAAAATGAAGTACCACCTGGGAATCGAACCCGGGATCTTCCGATTGCCGGTCAGACGCGATAACCACTACACCATGGACTCCACTCTTCCAAATGCCGTAATTCCTCTACATACTCGCAGAAACCAATGCCCCAAGGGGGCACCTCCCGCTTGCCGTAACATTATATACATTCAACTGCAAAGAACACGCAGTATAAATAACGTAAAGAACGACGCTTGTATAGGAGATATTCCGCGCAAGACGAGAAAGAGAAAACAACAAATGAAAAAATATAATGTTACGGCAAGCGGGAGGTGCCCCCTTGGGGCATTGGTTTCTGCGAGTATGTAGAGGAATTACGGCATTTGGAAGAGTGGAGTCCATGGTGTAGTGGTTATCGCGTCTGACCGGCAATCGGAAGATCCCGGGTTCGATTCCCAGGTGGTACTTCATTTTTTCATTTGTTGTTTTCTCTTTCTCGTCTTGCGCGGAATATCTCCTATACAAGCGTCGTTCTTTACGTTATTTATACTGCGTGTTCTTTGCAGTTGAATGTATATAATGTTACGGCAAGCGGGAGGTGCCCCCTTGGGGCATTGGTTTCTGCGAGTATGTAGAGGAATTACGGCATTTGGAAGAGTGGAGTCCATGGTGTAGTGGTTATCGCGTCTGACCGGCAATCGGAAGATCCCGGGTTCGATTCCCAGGTGGTACTTCATTTTTTCATTTGTTGTTTTCTCTTTCTCGTCTTGCGCGGAATATCTCCTATACAAGCGTCGTTCTTTACGTTATTTATACTGCGTGTTCTTTGCAGTTGAATGTATATAATGTTACGGCAAGCGGGAGGTGCCCCCTTGGGGCATTGGTTTCTGCGAGTATGTAGAGGAATTACGGCATTTGGAAGAGTGGAGTCCATGGTGTAGTGGTTATCGCGTCTGACCGGCAATCGGAAGATCCCGGGTTCGATTCCCAGGTGGTACTTCATTTTTCATTTGTTGTTTTCTCTTTCTCGTCTTGCGCGGAATATCTCCTATACAAGCGTCGTTCTTTACGTTATTTATACTGCGTGTTCTTTGCAGTTGAATGTATATAATGTTACGGCAAGCGGGAGGTGCCCCTTGGGGCATTGGTTTCTGCGAGTATGTAGAGGAATTACGGCATTTGGAAGAGTGGAGTCCATGGTGTAGTGGTTATCGCGTCTGACCGGCAATCGGAAGATCCCGGGTTCGATTCCCAGGTGGTACTTCATTTTTTCATTTGTTGTTTTCTCTTTCTCGTCTTGCGCGGAATATCTCCTATACAAGCGTCGTTCTTTACGTTATTTATACTGCGTGTTCTTTGCAGTTGAATGTATATATACATATATATATATATGTGTGTGTGTGTGTGTGTGTGTGTGAGAGAGAGAGAGAGAGAGAGAGAGAGAGAGAGCGAGAGAGAGAGAGCGAGAGAGAGCGAGAGAGGCATAAATAGGATAAAAAGCGAAATGGTTACTAACTTTTTTAATTTATTTTAAAGAATATGCCTATAACTAGCGTTGCATACAATAAACCAAATTTGCATTGTCAAAATGAAAATTTTCATTGAAAGTTAGTGTTTCTGTTGTTGTAATTTTTAAACATAATGGTACTTGTAGGTTATCTCCCCCCCACCAATTTTGACAGAATATTTTCGTTAAAACTAACGAAAATATCACGACCAGGGATGGGAAACCGAAATGAATTTTGATTCGAGTTTCGATTTCAGTTCATAGTTTTGAGAAATATCGATTTCGGTTTCGATTTCGGTTTTTTCATTTTTTTTCGATTCAGGTTTTTTTTCGATTTCGGTTTTTCATATCGATTTCGATTCGAGTTTCGATTTCGATTTCAGTTTTTCAAATTTCAATATAATATGTTCATTATTTACATATAATATGAGCTTTTATCTATTATTTCTGCACACTTATTCCAAATAAAAAAGTTGTGCTATTGGATGATTATTTACATTTAATCAGTACTATATCTTGAAATTGTGCTCATTTTTTTTCAGTAAACTTTTTCATATTATTTCTACAACTTAGGGACCCGCCTAAAACCGCCCTCTTTTGAGGGAGGAGAATATATTTATCAGATCAACGCAGTCAAAGCACCCTGTTTCTATTTATATATATATAAAAAATCAGGGATAATAAACAAAACTGGATGGAATGTAAGGAAGCTAATACATCTTAAAATTTCACGCCTTTATGTTACCCTATTTGAGGAGTCAGGTATCATAAAAGTAGCCCTGTCTTTAATCCCCGGAAGTTGGTCAACTCTCCTTTAATAGAAAGCAGTTTGAATATTAAATTTTATTTCTTAATTTCGGTTTGAACTGATATTTTTTATCGATTTCGATTCCGATTCAAGTTTTTTATTCTTTTCGGTTTCGGTCTAAATTTCGATTTCGGTTTTTCCAAAAATATCAGTTTCGGTTTTTTTTCGATTTCGCTTCAAGAAAAAATATCGGTTTTATCGGTTTATCGATTTCAATTTCGATTCGGTTTCCCATCCCTGATCACGACTTAACGTAACCAATTATCAAGGGCGTACAGTTGATCTATTATTAATTATAACATTGTTTGTTTCTGGAATAGTATTTATTATTTACTAATAGATCAACTGTACGCCCTTGATAATTGGTTAGGTTAAGTCGTGATATTTTCGTTAGTTTTAACGAAAATATTGTCAAAATTGGTGGGGGGGGGAGATAACCTACAAGTACCAACATAATTAACACTGCACACTTTGAACAAAAACATTGTTTACATTTTTAAAAACATTTCACTCAATAAATACAAATATTGTTTCGAATTCAATCCCTATCGTATCCTTCAGAAATTTTGCCTCCTACACTCCTAACATTAAATATTAAAAAATATTATTAAATTATAATTTAATATAATAAATAAATTAGTAAATTGTAAATAACTTTAAACATAAAATTAGTGGCGTACTAAGGGGGTGCGAGGGGGGCGGTCCGCTCCGGGTGACAGCCAGGAGGGGGGTGCCATCGGGAGAGTTGAAATACCAGTACAAGTTTTCAAACCAAATGAAAAATTCGCCAAAGTAAGAAAAAAAAATTGAAAATGTTCAAACTATTACAACAGCTTAATGTTAATTTCCACTATAAAATAAATTTTTATTTTTATTGGCAATACAAAATTTACAAACGAAAAATTAAATATTTTATAAAAATTACATCGAAAGGGGAACGTTTGTTGACGTTTTAGTCATCAGTTTGTTGAGCATAGCCAGCTGGCTGCAACTGACATTCCAAGTCTTGTTCACTTGACACTGTGACTCCACATACATGAGGTATGTTTCATTAAATAATTATGATAAAGCATAAAGTGCTGGTGTTTATAACAATATCATGGTACTTATACCAGTGTCCAGTAATTTTTGACAATGTGGTATCATAGTGATGTTTAAGTGTTTATAAATGATAATTAATGATAATTAATAATGATAATAATAATGATAATTAATTGTCTCTGCTTGTACTTAACCCCCCCCCCCTAAAAAAAAAAATAAAAAAAATAATAATAATAATAATAATAATCACAGACAATTTGTTCAGTTAATGTATTTCAAGTCATAATAGTTCATGCTTTTTATGCATGTTCATGCTTTATACCTTTTGATTTTAAAATTTTTCAGAAAACATCCACTATGAAGCGAAATCGACCCAGTGGATTCCAACAAAGAAAAATGAAGAAGGCAAGAGAAGAGGTGGCTCAGGCAATGTTCGGATCAATTTTGAAGTATGTGACGCCTTCAACATCAAGTACAATAGGAGAAAGTCCTGAAGATATTCAGCCTGGTGAATCTGAAGGGCAAATACAAGAAGCATCTTCACAAGAGGATTCAAATGAGAGAGAGCAAGGATTGGAGGATGGCAATTCATCTTCTAAAAGTAGTGAAACTGATGAAGAGGAAGGAGACGCCAGCAGAAGTCCACACCAACAGGAGGAAGACTCTGATGAAAAAGAAGAGACAGATTTTCAATTTATTCTGATGTCACCGCTGCTTGGCCAATCCCGGTTCCAAATGACTTGAGAGTTGATCTTATTAAGAGGGGAAGTGAACCCCTTCCAAAATAGGGATGGACCTTTCAGTGCAGTTCAAAGACAAGGAGAGAAATCCAAAGGGAAGAGTCGACAGCTGACCATTGCATGGTTCTTTCTATAAGGCTCTGCCAAATGGCGAGAAAGTTTTGAGAACATGGATGGTTTACTCTCCATCAAAAGAAAGTTTGTTTTGTTTTTGCTGCAGACTGTTTGCTCTTGATGACAAAGGAATTGGAACATCCAGCTTTGTCACTGGGTTTCAAGCATGGTGGAAGCTAAACCCAAAGGTGTCTGACCATGAGGCTTCTGAGCAGCATCTCTCATGCCTGGAGAAATGGAAGACCTTGGAAGCAGGGTTGAAGCTTCAAAAAACCATTGATCAAGTTCATCAAGCAACAATGGACAAGGAGAGAAAGAAATGGAGGGATATTTAACATCGCCTCTTGGACGTAACCTTGTTTCTGGCTCACCAGAATCTTCCTTTTCGTGGTCACAAAGAGGACATGTCATCAGCAAACAAAGGAAACTTCATGGAATTGGTAGAGTTACTGTCAAATTATGATCCAGTTTTGAAAGAACATTTTGTAAGGATTAAGCATTCTATTCCACCTGGGAGGAGAGTGGCTTCGTATTTATCTCCAAAGATTCAGAATGAGTTCATTTGCCTTTTGGGGAATTACGTCAAAGAGAAAATAGTGGCTGATATCAAGAAAGCAAAGTATTTTGGGATTCTTTTTGACAGTATTCCTGATGTGTCCCACACTGATCAGATGTGAGAAGTGATCAGATACGTCCATATTGAATGTGACAAAGTTGAAGGAAAGGAATCATTCTTGGGCTTCTTCCCTATTGCTGGAAAGACTGCTGCTGAGCTCACATGGGATATCCTGAGACATCTGGAGAGAGATAGACTGGACATAAACTCGTGCCATGGTCAAGGATATGACAACGCTGCAACTATGGCTGTGATTCATGGTGGTGTTCAGTCAAAGATCAGAGAGATTAATCCCAAGGCTTTGTTTGTGCCTTGTGCAAATCATTCTCTGAACCTTTGCGGAGTGCACTCATTTGGAAGCGTTTCTTCATGTGTGACTTTTTTTGGAACCTTGGAGAGAGTCTATTCCTTCTTTTTAGTCTCAACTCATCGATGGGGAGTGCTGATGGAAAATGTAGGCATGACAGTCAAAAGACTTTCCCAGACAAGATGGAGTGCTCATTATGACGCTGTGAAACCAGTGAAGGCAAATTTTGAAAAGCTGACCTCGACCCTTGAAGTACTGTGCGATCCCAAAGAAAATGTGGACACAAGAGGATCAGCTCAGATTTTGCTGTCTGCTGTATGTGATTTCTTTTTTTTGAGTTACCTTTCTTTCTGGTGTGAAGTCCTGGAAGAAATTAATCTCACACAAAAGTATTTGCAAACAGTTGGAATCAGCCTTGAAAAGTGCATTGTGAAGCTCCAAGCTCTAAAACTGTTTCTTGAAGATCAGCGCAATGAAATTGTGGAGAGGGCCATTCATTATGCAACTACAAAGTGTGAGGAAATGGACATTTCTATGGAGAGAAGAGGGAGAGTAAAGCTCCGAAAAAGGATGCCAGGAGAGATGGCAAAGGATGCTGGTCTCACATTGCCAGAGGAAGTAAAAATGGCTATGTTTGAATGTCTTGATCTCTTTCATCAAGAATTGGAGATTCGTTCCAAGGCAATGGATCAAATTCTGTCAATCTTCGCTGTTATTCAGCCAAACACTTTGGTTGTTGCAACAGAAGAACTTTGGAAGTATATTCCAAATTTGACTCAGATTTTCGATGAATTCTCTGATGAAGAGATCAGTGTGGGAATTGGACGACTTCGGAGGCATTTGGAAGCTGCCAAAATCAGCGTTGAAGAGGCAAAGAAATGGACAGCATTGCAGTTTCTGGAGTTTATTGTAAAATGGGATTTTTGTGAATCTTTGCCAAGCTTGTCACTGTGTTTGAGATTCTTTTTGACTGTCTGTGTGTCTATTGCTTCATGTGAAAGAAGTTTTTCCAAATTGAAATTGATAAAAAATTTCTTTCGCTCGACCATGAGTCAGACAAAATTGACAAATCTGTCTTTACTTTCAATTGAACATGAATATGCAAAGAAGGTGAATTTTGATGAGGTCATTGATCAATTTGCAGAAATTAAGGCTCGAAAGTAGAGACTGTGAATCCTCTCTATTTACCTTTGAAAGGCTGAGGCTCAGCCTATTCTTCAAAGGTAAATAGAGAGGATTCACGCTCAGCCGCTGAGCTGAGCGTTGAGACTGGATTTCGTGTGTTTGTTGTATAAAATAAAATGCAGTATTACCTGTTCATTGAATTTTTAATGTCCTGCATTTTCCTTATTTCCAATTTGCTTATGACAGTACTGTCTGTACTGTTTAAAAATCTACTTGCAAACATAATATATTTTTCTGTGTGTTTAAATTTTAAAATTATTTATGGGGGTGCCAAAGGAAGGATCCGCTCCGGGTGCCAAATACTTTAGGTACGCCCCTGCATAAAATGCGAAGGCTAATGGGGCACCCTAACCGCCGCGGGGCCCTAGGCAGTCGCCTAATTCGCCTATTGGACGAAACTGCCCTGAATTTTCACAAACTAAAGAAAGTGACCATATAGGCAAAAAATTTTATTTTTCAAATATAATTTATATAAAAGAAATTGCAAAACAATAGTATAAATATATAATTTATAAATTACATACAGTATTTATATTCTTGTTTTGCAGTTTGACCCAGAAAAGTTTATGTAATTATGTCGCATGTGTCGTTGAAAAGTTGCGTAAATATCAATGATAATGTCGTACTTTCATGTTTATAAAGAAGGCATTGACCGCGTAATGGGCACGGCTCTCGCTCCTGGGCTTACTGTGGGCCCAGTCTTGTGCCCCGAGCTTATTGGGTGCCTCAGAGTTTTCATCAGATACGACAGTTTACAACAAAATCCTAAAACCTGAGATAAATCGAACTGCATAAATACTATAATTTCTACCCAGTAAAAACGCTAATATACGTCCGAAAACTAGTCAGTAGCAACGTGCGTCGCGCATTCTGGGAAGGATGATGCGATATTACATACCATTAGTGGAAAGTAGGTTGGCCCTTAATTAGGCGGTAAAAATCGAAAATAGTATTTTCTTTTTGGGCACCCTGTCCATTTATGAGGCTTGACTAAAAACTAAAGTATACAAAATTTCAGAGGAATCAAAGCATATTAAGGGGTCGTTATCAACCCTTGAAGTTTCTCCCACTGTGATGCTTGTTGTACAGTGTCCATCATACATACACCAAGCTACAAAAACAAAATATACGATTTAAAAAAATAGAGAAAAGCAAATTTTTGAAAGGTAGAAATTTTGAATGCAAAAGTATACCACAGTAAGATTGTCTTTTTTATAACCTATTTTAAGATTTTATACTTATTTGACAATATATTGCAGGGAACCATAACATAAAGCAGCTTTTGGGCCAAAATTAGAAATTCGATAAAAAAATATTGAAAGACACTTTATTTTTCGACCCATCTTCAATTCTGCGTGTAAAAATAATCGCAATGAATGGATTGTGAAAAGAAATTTTCCATACTATTGAATTATGAGACAAATAAGATCGTAAATTCTATTAATTCTTACAATATTTTTAGGATATATTTAAGGTTATGTACGAAAGACGGTTACAGAATAGAGAAAAGCAACTTTTTGAAATGTAGCAATTTTGAATATCGTTTAAATAAAATGCAAAAGTACACCATATTAACGTTGAATTTTTTGTCACCTCTTTTGACGATGTTATACCTTATTTGATAATACGTATATTGCAGGGAACAATAAAATAAAACAGTGTTGGGTAAAAATTTGAAATTTTCAGAGATACCGCCATCAAGGACTTATTTTTGGAATTAATTTCAATTCTTCGTGTAAAAATAATCGAAATGAATTGATTTTGAGAAGAAAGTTTCCATGTTATTCAATTATGATATAAATAAATTCGTAAATTCTATTCATTTTTAAAATAGTTTAAGGGTACATCTAAGCTCATGTACAAAATAAGGTTTAAAACATAGAGGAAAGCAACTTTTTGAAAGATAGAAATTTTGAATGTCGTTTAACTTAAGTACAAAATGTATACCTTTTTTAAGATGTTTTTTCACTGAACTTCGTTGACGATTTCATACTTCATTTGGCATTATATTGTATAAAACCATAAAATAAATAGTTTTGTGGGAAAAATTATAAATTCAATTAAAAGATATTAAAAGACTTAATGCCACCTCGAAATTTATTTTTCACCCAATTCCAATTCTTCTAAAAAGAATCGCAATGAATAAAATTTTTTGTAGAAATTTTCCATACAATTGAATTATGATATAAATAAAATCGTAAATTCTATTAATTTTTACAATATTTCAAGGGTACATCTAAGCTTTTGTACAAATTACGGTTTAAAAGATAGAGAAAAACAACATTTTGATAGGTAGAAAATTTAAATGATGTTTATCTAAAATGGAAAAGTATACCTTATTGAGATTGTCAATTTAGTTAACTTCGTTGTCGATTTGATATTTCAGTTGATATTTTATTACTTATAACCGTTAAATAAAGCAGTTTTTGAGCAAAAATTCTAAATTAGATTTAAAAATACTAAAAGAGATACTACCATCTTGGACTATATTTTTGTACCACTGGGGAACACAAAAAAACGTTTTTCTTGGTGCCTGAGATTTTAGACCTTATTCTGGATATTTTCATGCCACTGATTCAGAAAATATCATCCATTTTCTTCTAGCAGCTCTAGTTTTTGAGATATTGCATACGTCATTACCTACTTTATTACCCTTCTGGAACGGTATTATGAGTTGCTCGTAAATCTAAATGCATCTGTATAATTAAATTGTAGCTATGATTTTGCTGATGTTGCTGTTTTGCATGTGTATTGTACATTAGGGCGGCTCGTTTTTACACTTTTTTCGATATTTGATTGGGGGTAGTGCGGAAAAGTTGCGATTTGGAGAGAAAATAAAGTGTGTAAAATTTTTTGATCTACGTCAATACCTTCCGGTGGCGGCGAGTTCTTAAAAATCGAAAAATAGGCCTAACGGGGTAGATTGGAAAATGGTTTTAAAGACTTACAAAATAAACAATAAAATTTTCAGCACAATCTGTTAATAACTTCCGGTGGCGTCTTAGCCGTTAAAATATCCAAAATATTGATTTAAAGCAAGTTTTAACAAGATGTTATACAAATGTTAATTCCGGTATATTTCTGTGCAAACAACCCTGAGAACACTATTATAGGCTTGAATAAATTAATAGCAGTCATTGAACAATGAACATTATATAAAAATTATATAAAATTATATAAAAATTTTATGTGTTTTTAGGCCTATTTTTCGATTTTTAAGGACTCGCCGCCACCGGAAGGTATTGACGTAGATCAAAAAAATTTTACACACTTTATTTTCTCTCCAAATCGCAACTTTTCCGCACTACCCCCAATCAAATATCGAAAAAAGTGTAAAAACGAGCCACCCTATTGTACATGTACTAACGTGAATTCTTTCCTGTTACAGGTGTTGACATGGCTTCATCACGAAGAAAGTGTTTAAATCATCTAGATGTGTTTTGTTTTATCTGCGGAGAGTACACGTTCATTGAACAGAGAAAAACTATTACTGATTTTGTAAAAAAGCTTATTTTGCCTATTTCAAAGTACAACTAGGGGACCAAGATAAGCCATGGGCTCCTCATGTTGTGTGTAAAACGTGTACGGAGCATCTGCGGCAATGGACCAACGGAAAGAGGAGGTGCCTGAAATTTGGTATACCAATGGTATGGAGAGAACAGAGAAACCACAGTGATGACTGTTACTTTTGTTTGGTGAATATAAAGGGCATCAATGGACGTAACCGGAGTAAATGGACGTATCCTGACATAGACTCAGCTAGACGGCCTGTTTCACATTCAGATGAGATACCTGTCCCATCATTCAGCCATCTTCCAGAGCTCCCTCAAGAAGATGATGAATCTGCTACTGACAAGGAAAGCATATGTGGGCAAAATGACAGTGATTTCGAAGGACCGTCATCAGTTGCAGAAGGTTTTAGTCAACACGAATTAAACGACCTCATAAGGGACTTAAGTCTTTCGAAGAAATCGTCTGAATTGTTAGCTTCCAGGCTGGGAGAAAAAAATTTACTGCTGCCGGGAACCAAAATCACGTTATATCGCGACAGAGAAAAGGATTTACTGCCCTTCTTCTCAAAAGAGAACGATTTAGTTTTCTGCAACAATGTGCGCGGATTGCTGATGAAAATGGGCATATCGGAATACACACCAAGTGAATGGCGGTTATTCATAGCTAGCTCCAAACGGAGCCTAAAATGTGTTCTTCTACACAACCGCAACAGATACAGATCAATCCCAATTGGTCACTCAGTCGGTATGAGAGAAGAGCACGGGACAGTCGCCCTAGTCCTAGAAAAGATATCATACCGAGACCACCAATGGGTGATCTGTGTGGATCTGAAGATGGTGAATTTTCTCCTGGGCCAGCAGAGCGGGTACACCAAGTACCCGTGCTTTATATGTCTCTGGGACAGTAGAGCTAAAGATGAACACTGGGTGAGAAGACAGTGGCCTCTGAGAGAAAACATGGTGGTTGGAGAAAAAAATATCATCAAAGAAGCTTTGGTTGACAGAGAAAGGATCATATTGCCACCACTGCACATCAAACTAGGTTTGATGAAACAATTTTTAAAGGCTTTGAACAGAGATGGGACGTGGTTTGGCTACATATGTAGAAAATTTCCTGCGCTGAGCATGGAAAAGCTGAAGGCAGGTATTTTCGATGGACCGCAAATCCGGGAACTCATGAAAGACCCGCGTTTCCAAGATTCAATGGACAACATTGAGGCACGTGCGTGGTCATCGTTTAGTATGGTTGTGAAGAATTTCATTGGGAACTATAAGCCGATAACTACGGTGAACTAGTGGAGAATATGCTCTTCTTTTTGTAAACTTGGCTGTAAAATGAGCATCAAACTGCATTACCTCCACAGTCATTTGGATCGTTTCCCAGATAACCTCGGTGATCTAAGCGAGGAACAGGGTGAACGATTTCACCAAGAACTAAGGACCATGGAACAACGGTACCGCGGACGATGGGATACTCACATGATGGCAGATTACTGCTGGAGCATCCAACGCGAATGTCCTGGCACATCTCATCGCAAGAAATCTCAGAAACGCGGTTTATGTGAGATGTCTCAATGAAGGAACTTTTCTTGCCGTTCGTGTCTCAAGCTTGTTTGAATTTAAGAAATATTTTTCGTACCTTATGCTTGTTTGATGTTAATACATTTTTGCTGACATTCATCATACTTTTGTATTCAATTGACAACAACAGTGATTGCCAGTCAGCAATTATATAATAATATTATATACATTATATAGAAATATATATAGATATATATATCATATCTTGATAAGCAGAGCTGATGGAGAAAAACTAATGTCATTTTTAGAATCAGCGACCTCAATAGACCAGGAAACAGGTCTAACATCTAAGTCACCAAAAGTTGTGTTCCCCAGTGTATCAATTCTTCGGGTAAAAATAATCGAAATGAATGGATTTTGAAAAGAAATTTTCAATTCTAATAAGTTATTTTACAAAGAAAATCGTAAATTCTCTTAATTTTTACAATATTTTACGGTTATATTTAAGCTCTAGTAAAGAATAATACGGTGTAAAACAGTTTTTGAACTGTCCAAATTTGGAATGTCGTTTAACTTAAATGTAAAAGTATGCCTCATTAAGATTTTCTTTTTAGTTAACGCTTTTAAAGATTTTGAACTTCATTTGATATTTTATTGTACAAAACTATAAAATAAATCATTTTTTAGGTAAAAATTATAAAATGGATTTAAAAATATTGAAAGAAATACCGGAATGTCCGATTTTATATTTGTACCCTGTTTAAATTCTTCGTGAAAAAATAATCGAAAGTAATGGATTTTGAGAAGAAATTTTCCTTACTAACGAATTAGGATCCAAAGAAAATCGAAAATTCTATTAATTTTTTAAATATTTTAAAGGTATATTTAAACTAGAGTACAATATACAGTTTAAAACCAACAGAAATGCCACTTTTTGAAAGTTAGAAATTTTTAATTTCGTTTAACTTAAATGCAAAATTTTAATTTATTAAATTGTCTTTTTACATAACATTTTTGTAGACTTTTTACTTCATTTGAGATTTTATTGTAAATTTTATAAAATAAAGGAGTTTTGGATCACCTGAAGATCAGAGCCCCCAGCCTTCTTTAGTTAGCTTTATAAGGCTAACTAACGAAAATATCACGACCTAACCTAACCAATCGTCAAGGGCGTACAGTTGACCTAACGATTGGTTAGGTTAGGTCATGATATTTCGTTCGTTAGTTTTGTAAGGCTAACTAAAGAAGGCTGGGGGCCCTGATCTTCATGTGATCAGAAGTTTTTGGTTAACAATTATAAATTCGATCAAAAATTATTGAAAAAGATCCCGTTATCTCAAATTTTATTTTTGGACTGAATTTCAATTTTACGTGTAAAAATAATCGAAATGAATAGATTTTAGGAACAAATTTTCTATAGTATCAAATTATGATATAAACCAAATCATAAAATCTTTTAATCTTGAGAAACTTTTAAGGGTAAATCTGTGCTTATGTAAAAAATACGGTTAAAACAGAGAAAAACAAATTTTGCAAAGGTAAAATTTTTAAATGTCAATAAAACTTAAATGCAAAACTATATCTTATTAAGTGAGTACTTTTATTCAACTTCTTTGACGATCTTATACTTCATTCAACAATATGTTTTACAAAACAATAAAATAAAGCAGCTTCGAGCAAAAATTATAAATTTGATTGAAAAATATTGAAAGAGAGAACGCCATCTCGGACTTTATATTTAGACTCTACTTCAATTCTTCGTGTAAACATAATCAAATTGAATGGATTTTGAGGAGAAATTTTCCATACTACTGAATTATGATATAAATAAGATCGTAAATTCTATTAATTCTTACAATATTTTTAGGGTATATTTAAGGTTATGTACAAAAGACGGTTACAAAATAGAGAAAAACAACTTTTTGAAATGTAGCAATTTTGAATATCGTTTAAATAAAATGCAAAAGTACACCACATTAACATTGAATTTTTTCTCACCTCTTTTGCAGGGAACAATAAGATAAAACAGTGTTGGGTAAAAATTTGAAATTTTCAGAGATACCGCCATCAAGGACTTTATTTTTGGAATTAATTTCAATTCTTCGGGTAAAAATAATCGAAATGAATTGATTTTGAGAAGAAAGTTTCCATGTTATTGAATTATGATATAAATAAATTCATAAATTCTCTTCATTTTTAAAATAGTTTAAGGGTACATTTAAGCTCATGTACAAAATAAGGCTTAAAACAGGGGAAAGCAACTTTTTGAAAGATAGAAATTTTGAATGTTGTTTAACTTAAGTACAAAATGTATACCTTTTTAAGATGGTTTTTTACTGAACTTCGTTGACGATTTCATACTTCATTTGGCATTATATTGTATAAAACCATAAAATAAATAGTTTTGTGGGAAAAATTATAATTTCAATTAAAAGATATTAAAAGACTTAATGCCATCTCGAAATTTTTTTCGAACCATTTCCAATTCTCCTTCTAAAAAGAATCGCAATGAATAAAATTTTAGTAGAAATTTTCCATACAATTGAATTATGATATAAACAAAATCGTAAATTCTATTAATTTTTACAATATTTCAAGGGTACATCTAAGCTTTTGTACAAATTACGGTTTAAAAGATAGAGAAAAACAACTTTTTGACATGTAGAAAATTTAAATGATGTTTAACTTAAAGGGAAAAGTATACTTTATTGAGATTGTCTTTTTAGTTAACTTCGTTGACGATTTTATATTTCAGTTGATATTTTATTACTTATAACCGTTAAGTAAAGCAGTTTTTGAGCAAAAATTTTAAATTAGATTTAAAAATACTAAAAGAGATACTACCATCTTGGACTATATTTGGATCTTTTCCGTTCTACCCCAGCAACAATTTCTAGTGTAGTTTTACTTGCTGAATTCAATAATATATATTTTATTTTGGAGAAAGTATTCGTGCTTTAATTAGTTTGGTTATAATTATTAATTTTTTTCTCTCTTTTGTATATATTGTTATGGATGATAAATAGAATTTCATAAACATAGTAAAGGAAATAGCGTTCTACCCAGCCTTCCTTAGTTAACCTTATAAGGCTAACTAACGAAAATATCACGACCTAACCTAACCAATCGTCAAGGGCGTACAGTGATTTAGCTAAACAAAGGAACGAGAGACATTGGGGAACATCTAGAAATATGATAGATTCTTATTTATGTGAATTTCTGTGGAGGAGAAGACAAAAAGGAAAGGACATTTTTATTGAAATCTTAAATGCAATCTCTACTTTTAAATAAAATAAACGGACTACAACTTTTTTGTTATTAATTTCTCCAAAATAAGATATATTATTGAATTCAGCAAGTAAAACTACAGTAGTAGAAAATATATATAATTTAATTTGTTGTTGTTGGGGTAGAACGGAAAAGAGCCCTATATTTTGTACCGATTATCAATTCTTCTTGTAAAAATAATCGAAATGAATGGATTTTGAAAAGAAATTTTCAATTCTAATAAATTATTTATACAAAGAAAATCGTAATTCTCTTAATTTTTACAATATTTTACGGTTATATTAAGCTCCAGTAAAGAATAATACGGTGTAAAACATTTTTGAACTGTCCAAATTTGGAATGTCGTTTAACTTAAATGTAAAAGTATGCCTCATTAAGATTTCTTTTTAGTTAACGCTTTTAAAGATTTTAAACTTCATTTGATATTTTATTGTACAAAACTATAAAATAAATCATGTTTAGGTAAAAATTATAAATTGGATTTAAAAATATTGAAAGAAATACCGGAATGTCCGATTTTATATTTGTACCTGTTAAATTCTTCGTGAAAAAATAATCGAAAGTAATGGATTTTGAGAAGAAATTTTCCTTACTAACGAATTATGATCCAAAGAAAATCGAAAATTCTATTAATTTTTAATATTTTAAAGGTATATTTAAAACTTGAGTACAATATACAGTTTAAAACCAAGAGAAATGCCATTTTTGAAGTTAGAAATTTTAATTTCGTTTAACTTTAAATGCAAAAGTTTAATTTATTAAATTGTCTTTTTACATAACATTTTTGTAGACTTTTTACTTCATTTGAGATTTATTGTAAATTTTATAAAATAAAGGAGTTTTGGATCACCTGAAGATCAGGGCCCCCAGCCTCTTTAGTTAGCTTTATAAGGCTAACTAACGAAAATATCACGACCTAACCTAACCAATCGTCAAGGGCGTACAGTTGACCTAACGATTGGTTAGGTTAGGTCATGATATTTTCGTTCGTAGCTTTGTAAGGCTAACTAAAGAAGGCTGGGGGCCCTGATCTTCATGTGATCAGAAGTTTTTGGTTTAACAATTATAAATTCGATGAAAAATTATTAAAAAGATCCCGTTATCTCAAATTTTATTTTTGGACTGAATTTCAATTTTACGGTGTAAAAATAATCGAAATGAATAGATTTTAGGAACAAATTTTCTATAGTATCAAATTATGATTTAAACAAATCATAAATCTTTTAATCTTGAGAAACTTTTAAGGGTAATCTGTGCTTATGTAAAAAATACGGTTTAAAACAGAGAAAAACAAATTTTGCAAAGGTAAAATTTTTAAATGTCAATAAAACTTAAATGCAAAACTATATCTTATTAAGTGAGTATTTTTATTCAACTTCTTTGACGATCTTATACTTCATTCAACAATATGTTTTACAAAACAATAAAATAAAGCAGCTTGGAGCAAAAATTATAAATTTGATTGAAAAAATATTGAAAGAGAGAACGCCATCTCGGACTTTATATTTAGACTCTACTTCAATCTTCGTGTAAACATAATCAAATTGAATGGATTTTGAGGAGAAATTTTCCATACTACTGAATTATGATATAAATAAGATCGTAAATTCTATTAATTCTACAATATTTTTAGGGTATATTTAAGGTTATGTACAAAGACGGTTACAAAATAGAGAAAAAACAACTTTTTGAAATGTAGCAATTTTGAATATCGTTTAAATAAAATGCAAAAGTACACCACATTAACGTTGAATTTTTCTCACCTCTTTTGCAGGGAACAATAAAATAAAACAGTGTTGGGTAAAAATTTGAAATTTTCAGAGATACCGCCATCAAGGACTTTATTTTGGAATTAATTTCAATTCTTCGGGTAAAAATAATCGAAATGAATTGATTTTGAGAAGAAAGTTTCCATGTTATTGAATTATGATATAAATAAATCATAAATTCTACATTTTTAAAATAGTTTAAGGGTACATTTAAGCTCATGTACAAAATAAGGTTTAAAACAGGGGAAAGCAACTTTTTGAAAGATAGAAATTTGAATGTTGTTTAACTTAAGTACAAAATGTATACCTTTTTAAGATGGTTTTTTACTGAACTTCGTTGAAGATTTCATACTTCATTTGGCATTATATTGTATAAAACCATAAAATAAATAGTTTTGTGGGAAAAATTATAATTTCAATTAAAAGATATTAAAAGACTTAATGCCATCTCGAAATTTATTTTTCGAACCATTTCCAATTCTCCTTCTAAAAAAGAATCGCAATGAATAAAATTTTAGTAGAAATTTCCATACAATTGAATTATGATATAAACAAAATCGTAAATTCTATTAATTTTTACAATATTCAAGGGTACATCTAAGCTTTTGTACAAATTACGGTTTAAAAGATAGAGAAAAACAACTTTTTGACATGTAGAAAATTTAAATGATGTTTAACTTAAGGGAAAAGTATACTTTATTGAGATTGTCTTTTTAGTTAACTTCGTGACGATTTTATTTTCAGTTGATATTTTATTACTTATAACCGTTAAGTGAAGCAGTTTTTGAGCAAAAATTTTAAATTAGATTAAAAATACTAAAAGAGATACTACCATCTTGGACTATATTTGGATCTTTTCCGTTCTACCCCAGCAACAATTTCTAGTGTAGTTTTACTTGCTGAATTCAATAATATATATTTTATTTTGGAGAAAGTATTCGTGCTTTAATTAGTTATGGTTATAATTATTAATTTTTTCTCTCTTTGTATATATTGTTATGGATGATAAATAGAATTTCATAAACATAGTAAAGGAAATAGCGTTCTACCCCAGCCTTCCTTAGTTAACCTTATAAGGCTAACTAACGAAAATATCACGACCTAACCTAACAATCGTCAAGGGCGTACAGTTGATTTAGCTAAACAAAGGAACGAGAGACATTGGGGAACATCTAGAAATATGATAGATTCTTATTTATGTGAATTTCTGTGGAGGAGAAGACAAAAAGGAAAGGACATTTTTATTGAAATCTTAAATGCAATCTCTACTTTTAAATAAAATAAACGGGACTACAACTTTTTTGTTATTAATTTCTCCAAAATAAGATATATATTATTGAATTCAGCAAGTAAAACTACTGTAGAAAATAATATATAATTCATTTGTTGTTGTTGGGGTAGAACGGAAAAGAGCCCTATATTTTTGTACCGATTATCATTCTTCGTGTAAAAATAATCGAAATGAATGGATTTTGAAAAGAAATTTTCAATTCTAATAAATTATTATACAAAGAAAATCGTAAATTCTCTTAATTTTTACAATATTTTACGGTTATATTTAAGCTCCAGTAAAGAATAATACGGTGTAAAACACTTTTTGAACTGTCCAAATTTGGAATGTCGTTTAACTTAAATGTAAAGTATGCCTCATTAAGATTTTCTTTTTAGTTAACGCTTTTAAAGATTTTAAACTTCATTTGATATTTATTGTACAAAACTATAAAATAAATCATTGTTTAGGTAAAAATTATAAATTGGATTTAAAAATATTGAAAGAAATACCGGAATGTCCGATTTTATATTTGTACCCTGTTTAAATTCTTCGTGAAAAAAATAATCGAAAGTAATGGATTTTGAGAAGAAATTTCCTTACTAACGAATTATGATCCAAAGAAAATCGAAAATTCTATTAATTTTTTAAATATTTAAAGGTATATTTAAACTTGAGTACAATATACAGTTTAAAACCAAGAGAAATGCCACTTTTGAAAGTTAGAAATTTTTAATTCGTTTAACTTAAATGCAAAAGTTTAATTTATTAAATTGTCTTTTTACAAACATTTTTGTAGACTTTTTACTTCATTTGAGATTTTATTGTAATTTTATAAATAAAGGAGTTTTGGATCACTGAAGATCAGGGCCCCCAGCCTTCTTTAGTTAGCTTTATAAGGCTAACTAACGAAAATATCACGACCTAACCTAACCAATCGTCAAGGGCGTACAGTTGACCTAACGATTGGTTAGGTTAGGTCATGATATTTTCGTTCGTTAGCTTGTAAGGCTAACTAAAGAAGGCTGGGGGCCCTGATCTTCATGTGATCAGAAGTTTTGGTTAACAATTATAAATTCGATCAAAATTATTGAAAAAGATCCCGTTATCTCAAATTTTATTTTGGACTGAATTTCAATTTACGTGTAAAAATAATCGAAATGAATAGATTTTAGGAACAAATTTTCTAAAGTATCAAATTATGATTTAAACCAAATCATAAAATCTTTTAATCTTGAGAAACTTTTAAGGGTAAATCTGTGCTTATGTAAAAAATACGGTTAAAACAGAGAAAAACAAATTTTTGCAAAGGTAAAATTTTTAAATGTCAATAAAACTTAAATGCAAAACTATATCTTATTAAGTGAGTATTTTATTCAACTTCTTTGACGATCTTATACTTCATTCAACAATATGTTTTACAAAACAATAAAATAAAGCAGCTTGGAGCAAAAATTATAAATTTGATTGAAAAATATTGAAAGAGAGAACGCCATCTCGGACTTTATATTTAGACTCTACTTCAATTCTTCGTGTAAACATAATCAAATTGAATGGATTTTGAGGAGAAATTTTCCATACTACTGAATTATGATATAAATAAGATCGTAAATTCTATTAATTCTTACAATATTTTTAGGGTATATTTAAGGTTATGTACAAAAGACGGTTACAAAATAAAGAAAAACAACTTTTTGAAATGTAGCAATTTTGAATATCGTTTAAATAAAATGCAAAAGTACACCACATTAACGTTGAATTTTTTCTCACCTCTTTTGCAGGGAACAATAAAATAAAACAGTGTTGGGTAAAAATTTGAAATTTTCAGAGATACTGCCATCAAGGACTTTATTTTTGGAATTAATTTCAATTCTTCGGGTAAAAATAATCGAAATGAATTGATTTGAGAAGAAAGTTTCCATGTTATTGAATTATGATATAAATAAATTCATAAATTCTCTTCATTTTTAAAATAGTTTAAGGGTATATTTAAGCTCATGTACAAAATAAGGCTTAAAACAGGGGAAAGCAACTTTTTGAAAGATAGAAATTTTGAATGTTGTTTAACTTAAGTACAAAATGTATACCTCTTTAAGATGGTTTTTTACTGAACTTCGTTGACGATTTCATACTTCATTTGGCATTATATTGTATAAAACCATAAAATAAATAGTTTTGTGGGAAAAATTATAATTTCAATTAAAAGATATTAAAAGACTTAATGCCATCTCGAAATATATTTTTCGAACCATTTCCAATTCTCCTTCTAAAAAGAATCGCAATGAATAAAATTTAGTAGAAATTTTCCATACAATTGAATTATGATATAAACAAAATCGTAAATTCTATTAATTTTTACAATATTTCAAGGGTACATCTAAGTTTGTACAAATTACGGTTTAAAAGATAGAGAAAACAACTTTTTGACAGGTAGAAAATTTAAATGATGTTTAACTTAAAGGGAAAAGTATACTTTATTGAGATTGTCTTTTTAGTTAACTTCGTTGACGATTTTATATTCAGTTGATATTTTATTACTTATAACCGTTAAGTAAAGCAGTTTTTGAGCAAAAATTTTAAATTAGATTTAAAAATACTAAAAGAGATATACCATCTTGGACTATATTGGATCTTTTCCGTTCTACCCAGCAACAATTTCTAGTGTAGTTTTACTTGCTGAATTCAATAATATATATTTTATTTTGGAGAAAGTATTCGTGCTTTAATTAGTTATGGTTATAATTATTAATTTTTTTCTCTCTTTTGTATATATTGTTATGGATGATAAATAGAATTTCATAAAACATAGTAAAGGAAATAGCGTTCTACCCCAGCCTTCCTTAGTTAACCTTATAAGGCTAACTAACGAAAATATCACGACCTAACCTAACCAATCGTCAAGGGCGTACAGTTGATTTAGCTAAACAAAGGAACGAGAGACATTGGGGAACATCTAGAAATATGATAGATTCTTATTTATGTGAATTTCTGTGGAGGAGAAGACAAAAAGGAAAGGACATTTTTATTGAAATCTTAAATGCAATCTCTACTTTTAAATAAAATAAACGGACTACAACTTTTTTGTTATTAATTTCTCCAAAATAAGATATATATTATTGAATTCAGCAAGTAAAACTACAGTAGAAAATAATATAATTTAATTTGTTGTTGGGGGTAGAACGGAAAAGAGCCCTATATTTTTGTACCGATTATCAATTCTTCGTGTAAAAATAATCGAAATGAATGGATTTTGAAAAGAAATTTTCAATTCTAATAAATTATTATACAAAGAAAATCGTAAATTCTCTTAATTTTTACAATATTTTACGGTTATATTTAAGCTCCAGTAAAGAATAATACGGTGTAAAACACTTTTTGAACTGTCCAAATTTGGAATGTCGTTTAACTTAAATGTAAAAGTATGCCTCATTAAGATTTTCTTTTTAGTTAACGCTTTTAAAGATTTTAAACTTCATTTGATATTTTATTGTACAAAACTATAAAATAAATCATTGTTTAGGTAAAAATTATAAATTGGATTTAAAAATATTGAAAGAAATACCGGAATGTCCGATTTTATATTTGTACCCTGTTTAAATTCTTCGTGAAAAAATAATCGAAAGTAATGGATTTTGAGAAGAAATTTTCCTTACTAACGAATTATGATCCAAAGAAAATCGAAAATTCTATTAATTTTTTAAATATTTTAAAGGTATATTTAAACTTGAGTACAATATACAGTTTAAAACCAAGAGAAATGCCACTTTTTGAAAGTTAGAAATTTTTAATTTCGTTTAACTTAAATGCAAAAGTTTAATTTATTAAATTGTCTTTTTACATAACATTTTTGTAGACTTTTTACTTCATTTGAGATTTTATTGTAAATTTTATAAAATAAAGGAGTTTTGGATCACCTGAAGATCAGGGCCCCCAGCCTTCTTTAGTTAGCTTTATAAGGCTAACTAACGAAAATATCACGACCTAACCTAACCAATCGTCAAGGGCGTACAGTTGACCTAACGATTGGTTAGGTTAGGTCATGATATTTTCGTTCGTTAGCTTTGTAAGGCTAACTAAAGAAGGCTGGGGGCCCTGATCTTCATGTGATCAGAAGTTTTTGGTTAACAATTATAAATTCGATCAAAAATTATTGAAAAAGATCCCGTTATCTCAAATTTTATTTTTGGACTGAATTTCAATTTTACGTGTAAAAATAATCGAAATGAATAGATTTTAGGAACAAATTTTCTATAGTATCAAATTATGATTTAAACCAAATCATAAAATCTTTTAATCTTGAGAAACTTTTAAGGGTAAATCTGTGCTTATGTAAAAAATACGGTTAAAACAGAGAAAAACAAATTTTGCAAAGGTAAAATTTTTAAATGTCAATAAAACTTAAATGCAAAACTATATCTTATTAAGTGAGTATTTTTATTCAACTTCTTTGACGATCTTATACTTCATTCAACAATATGTTTTACAAAACAATAAAATAAAGCAGCTTGGAGCAAAAATTATAAATTTGATTGAAAAATATTGAAAGAGAGAACGCCATCTCGGACTTTATATTTAGACTCTACTTCAATTCTTCGTGTAAACATAATCAAATTGAATGGATTTTGAGGAGAAATTTTCCATACTACTGAATTATGATATAAATAAGATCGTAAATTCTATTAATTCTTACAATATTTTTAGGGTATATTTAAGGTTATGTACAAAAGACGGTTACAAAATAGAGAAAAAACAACTTTTTGAAATGTAGCAATTTTGAATATCGTTTAAATAAAATGCAAAAGTACACCACATTAACGTTGAATTTTTTCTCACCTCTTTTGCAGGGAACAATAAAATAAAACAGTGTTGGGTAAAAATTTGAAATTTTCAGAGATACCGCCATCAAGGACTTTATTTTTGGAATTAATTTCAATTCTTCGGGTAAAAATAATCGAAATGAATTGATTTTGAGAAGAAAGTTTCCATGTTATTGAATTATGATATAAATAAATTCATAAATTCTATTCATTTTTAAAATAGTTTAAGGGTACATTTAAGCTCATGTACAAAATAAGGTTTAAAACAGGGGAAAGCAACTTTTTGAAAGATAGAAATTTTGAATGTTGTTTAACTTAAGTACAAAATGTATACCTTTTTAAGATGGTTTTTTACTGAACTTCGTTGACGATTTCATACTTCATTTGGCATTATATTGTATAAAACCATAAAATAAATAGTTTTGTGGGAAAAATTATAATTTCAATTAAAAGATATTAAAAGACTTAATGCCATCTCGAAATTTATTTTTCGAACCATTTCCAATTCTCCTTCTAAAAAGAATCGCAATGAATAAAATTTTAGTAGAAATTTTCCATACAATTGAATTATGATATAAATAAAATCGTAAATTCTATTAATTTTTACAATATTTCAAGGGTACATCTAAGCTTTTGTACAAATTACGGTTTAAAAGATAGAGAAAAACAACTTTTTGACAGGTAGAAAATTTAAATGATGTTTAACTTAAAGGGAAAAGTATACTTTATTGAGATTGTCTTTTTAGTTAACTTCGTTGACGATTTTATATTTCAGTTGATATTTTATTACTTATAACCGTTAAATAAAGCAGTTTTTGAGCAAAAATTTTAAATTAGATTTAAAAATACTAAAAGAGATACTACCATCTTGGACTATATTTGGATCTTTTCCGTTCTACCCCAGCAACAATTTCTAGTGTAGTTTTACTTGCTGAATTCAATAATATATATTTTATTTTGGAGAAAGTATTCGTGCTTTAATTAGTTATGGTTATAATTAATTTTTTTCTCTCTTTTGTATATATTGTTATGGATGATAAATAGAATTTCATAAACATAGTAAAGGAAATAGCGTTCTACCCCAGCCTTCCTTAGTTAACCTTATAAGGCTAACTAACGAAAATATCACGACCTAACCTAACCAATCGTCAAGGGCGTACAGTTGATTTAGCTAAACAAAGGAACGAGAGACATTGGGGAACATCTAGAAATATGATAGATTCTTATTTATGTGAATTTCTGTGGAGGAGAAGACAAAAAGGAAAGGACATTTTTATTGAAATCTTAAATGCAATCTCTACTTTTAAATAAAATAAACGGACTACAACTTTTTTGTTATTAATTTCTCCAAAATAAGATATATATTATTGAATTCAGCAAGTAAAACTACAGTAGAAAATAATATATAATTTAATTTGTTGTTGTTGGGGTAGAACGGAAAAGAGCCCTATATTTTTGTACCGATTATCAATTCTTCGTGTAAAAATAATCGAAATGAATGGATTTTGAAAAGAAATTTTCAATTCTAATAAATTATTATACAAAGAAAATCGTAAATTCTCTTAATTTTTACAATATTTTACGGTTATATTTAAGCTCCAGTAAAGAATAATACGGTGTAAAACACTTTTTGAACTGTCCAAATTTGGAATGTCGTTTAACTTAAATGTAAAAGTATGCCTCATTAAGATTTTCTTTTTAGTTAACGCTTTTAAAGATTTTAAACTTCATTTGATATTTTATTGTACAAAACTATAAAATAAATCATTGTTTAGGTAAAAATTATAAATTGGATTTAAAAATATTGAAAGAAATACCGGAATGTCCGATTTTATATTTGTACCCTGTTTAAATTCTTCGTGAAAAAATAATCGAAAGTAATGGATTTTGAGAAGAAATTTTCCTTACTAACGAATTATGATCCAAAGAAAATCGAAAATTCTATTAATTTTTTAAATATTTTAAAGGTATATTTAAACTTGAGTACAATATACAGTTTAAAACCAAGAGAAATGCCACTTTTTGAAAGTTAGAAATTTTTAATTTCGTTTAACTTAAATGCAAAAGTTTAATTTATTAAATTGTCTTTTTACATAACATTTTTGTAGACTTTTTACTTCATTTGAGATTTTATTGTAAATTTTATAAAATAAAGGAGTTTTGGATCACCTGAAGATCAGGGCCCCCAGCCTTCTTTAGTTAGCTTTATAAGGCTAACTAACGAAAATATCACGACCTAACCTAACCAATCGTCAAGGGCGTACAGTTGACCTAACGATTGGTTAGGTTAGGTCATGATATTTTCGTTCGTTAGCTTTGTAAGGCTAACTAAAGAAGGCTGGGGGCCCTGATCTTCATGTGATCAGAAGTTTTTGGTTAACAATTATAAATTCGATCAAAAATTATTGAAAAAGATCCCGTTATCTCAAATTTTATTTTTGGACTGAATTTCAATTTTACGTGTAAAAATAATCGAAATGAATAGATTTTAGGAACAAATTTTCTATAGTATCAAATTATGATTTAAACCAAATCATAAAATCTTTTAATCTTGAGAAACTTTTAAGGGTAAATCTGTGCTTATGTAAAAAATACGGTTAAAACAGAGAAAAACAAATTTTGCAAAGGTAAAATTTTTAAATGTCAATAAAACTTAAATGCAAAACTATATCTTATTAAGTGAGTATTTTTATTCAACTTCTTTGACGATCTTATACTTCATTCAACAATATGTTTTACAAAACAATAAAATAAAGCAGCTTGGAGCAAAAATTATAAATTTGATTGAAAAATATTGAAAGAGAGAACGCCATCTCGGACTTTATATTTAGACTCTACTTCAATTCTTCGTGTAAACATAATCAAATTGAATGGATTTTGAGGAGAAATTTTCCATACTACTGAATTATGATATAAATAAGATCGTAAATTCTATTAATTCTTACAATATTTTTAGGGTATATTTAAGGTTATGTACAAAAGACGGTTACAAAATAGAGAAAAACAACTTTTTGAAATGTAGCAATTTTGAATATCGTTTAAATAAAATGCAAAAGTACACCACATTAACGTTGAATTTTTTCTCACCTCTTTTGCAGGGAACAATAAAATAAAACAGTGTTGGGTAAAAATTTGAAATTTTCAGAGATACCGCCATCAAGGACTTTATTTTTGGAATTAATTTCAATTCTTCGGGTAAAAATAATCGAAATGAATTGATTTTGAGAAGAAAGTTTCCATGTTATTGAATTATGATATAAATAAATTCATAAATTCTATTCATTTTTAAAATAGTTTAAGGGTACATTTAAGCTCATGTACAAAATAAGGTTTAAAACAGGGGAAAGCAACTTTTTGAAAGATAGAAATTTTGAATGTTGTTTAACTTAAGTACAAAATGTATACCTTTTTAAGATGGTTTTTTACTGAACTTCGTTGACGATTTCATACTTCATTTGGCATTATATTGTATAAAACCATAAAATAAATAGTTTTGTGGGAAAAATTATAATTTCAATTAAAAGATATTAAAAGACTTAATGCCATCTCGAAATTTATTTTTCGAACCATTTCCAATTCTCCTTCTAAAAAAAATCGCAATGAATAAAATTTTAGTAGAAATTTTCCATACAATTGAATTATGATATAAATAAAATCGTAAATTCTATTAATTTTTACAATATTTCAAGGGTACATCTAAGCTTTTGTACAAATTACGGTTTAAAAGATAGAGAAAAACAACTTTTTGACAGGTAGAAAATTTAAATGATGTTTAACTTAAAGGGAAAAGTATACTTTATTGAGATTGTCTTTTTAGTTAACTTCGTTGACGATTTTATATTTCAGTCAGTGGCGGATTTAAGGTGCGCGGGGCCCTAGGCCGGTTGGAGTGCGGGGCCCCAAACTACGCAAAGCTAGCTTAATTAACTGAAATGAAGATTTACACCCCCATCCCCCAGTGGTGACCTTACGGGGCCCTCAAATCAATGGGCGAGCGAAGCGTTAAAATAAATTTACTTTTTAAACAATATTCAATTTATTGATAATTAATTAGCCAAATGACCATTTCATAGTTGAACATTACACATTTGTTTTTTTGAAGCTTAACAATAAAAAATAACTATAATAATACACCATTAACAAAAAATAACTATAATAATACACCATTAACTAAAGAGAATACCACTTGACTGACATAGCGGATTGTAAAAGTAAGTTGATCCATGTGTGAAATATCAGGTGTGGAGTCAACAGAAATTGAGAAGTACTTTGCTGTTTTTACTTCATCTGTTATTGAGGACATAACCTTTTCTGCCATTATTCCAATGACTTCATCAGAAATGACATGGGACAAGTAGGAAGTATGACCACTACCTTTGTTTGCGTGTTTCTTGATATGTGCTGCCAAGAAACTGTCGTATGTGCTCAGCAGCTCTAGAATCCCAAGATAGTTTCCATTGTGTACTGATCCAATTACTTCATCTTTACCTCGAATGGCTAGCCCGCGTTCGCAAAGTAGTTTTAAAACATCTACACACCTCCTCAATACTGCTTGCCAGTACTCGCATTCACTTTCATATTGTTGTACTAGATTAGAGTCAATACGGGCACCCGCAGTCTTTCGATATATCATTTCGACCATACTTTTCCTGTGCTGATCTGACCTACTGTGAGATTCTATGACATACCTAGCGTTCTTCCAACCATTGAAGCCAGTTGTGAATGAGCTTTCCACCTTTGACATAAGCTTGCAAGCAAAACAATACACTTTACCAGTTGTTTTAGAGTAACAGAGCCATTTAAGATTAATTTCTTGGCCAGATAATGAATGAGTTCGAGTGAATAATGTCTTTGTACAATGACGGGTTCTGTTTAGCTCTTTCACAGCTGACTCTTTGAAGTCACCATCACAGTGTCGACATTCTGCGCTTCCCTTTTTCAACCAATAGTCACACACATTTTCAGTAATTATTTTAGGCCATAATCCAAGATCCGTTTCAAATCCTTGTTCAGTACCGGTATTCATAACTTTCACTTCCTCTTGTGTCTCCTCACTGTCACTGTGTTCAGGTTCAATTGCGCTAACTACACTAGGTTCAGTACTAGTTGTGGCTTCTCCAGTTGTTTCAGGCGTAATTGGTGTCTCTACTGATTCAGATTCAGTTTGACCGGATTCAGTTTGAGTTTGTGATTTTGCAGATTCAGATACTGTTGGATATGTCAACCATTGAGTTATTTTTGGTAGTTTTTTTACTCTTTGGTTTACGTCTCCCTTTTCTTGTCGTTTAACAGAGCCAGCTTTATACTTCCTCCCTTGATCACGATCACGACTTGTTGATTTCTCCATTGTGCCTCAGTGCAGCCTCACTGCCTTATCCTGAAACATAAAAAAAAAAACAAACTATTTACACTTGACCCTCGGTTTAGTATTAATTAATACAGTTTAATTAATTAATTAAATACAGACACTAAACAGTTGTTCGGGTGAAAAAGTCGCCAGCCCCCACCAGTGGCGACTTTTTCCTTAAATATGTATAAAATGTATTTATTATGAAATCTAAGCTAAACTGACCTAACCTAGCCTAAGTACGTTTCATATAAAAAAATTAATTACATTAATTTAACATTTTTCAACTTATTTGTGTTATTATAAAGCTGACTAAAACTCCCCCATCCCCATTTATTGACTGGCGACTTTTTCGAGATACGACTTTTACCATTACTTACCACTAAACACACTCACATGTGCACTCCACAGCGGCCTGAATAGAACTAAACTCCCGCCAGCAAAGAGAGTGATACCATAATTATCACTAATCATTAATCAATTGTATTATTTATAGTGGAATCCAACATTATAATTATATGTGAGGGCGCGGGGCCTCACAGGCGCGGGGCCGTAGGCCATGGCCTACTCGGCCCCCCCCTAAATCCGCCACTGATTTCAGTTGATATTTTATTACTTATAACCGTTAAATAAAGCAGTTTTTGAGCAAAAATTTTAAATTAGATTTAAAAATACTAAAAGAGATACTACCATCTTGGACTATATTTGGATCTTTTCCGTTCTACCCCAGCAACAATTTCTAGTGTAGTTTTACTTGCTGAATTCAATAATATATATTTTATTTTGGAGAAAGTATTCGTGCTTTAATTAGTTATGGTTATAATTATTAATTTTTTTCTCTCTTTTGTATATATTGTTATGGATGATAAATAGAATTTCATAAACATAGTAAAGGAAATAGCGTTCTACCCCAGCCTTCCTTAGTTAACCTTATAAGGCTAACTAACGAAAATATCACGACCTAACCTAACCAATCGTCAAGGGCGTACAGTTGATTTAGCTAAACAAAGGAACGAGAGACATTGGGGAACATCTAGAAATATGATAGATTCTTATTTATGTGAATTTCTGTGGAGGAGAAGACAAAAAGGAAAGGACATTTTTATTGAAATCTTAAATGCAATCTCTACTTTTAAATAAAATAAACGGACTACAACTTTTTTGTTATTAATTTCTCCAAAATAAGATATATATTATTGAATTCAGCAAGTAAAACTACAGTAGAAAATAATATATAATTTAATTTGTTGTTGTTGGGGTAGAACGGAAAAGAGCCCTATATTTTTGTACCGATTATCAATTCTTCGTGTAAAAATAATCGAAATGAATGGATTTTGAAAAGAAATTTTCAATTCTAATAAATTATTATACAAAGAAAATCGTAAATTCTCTTAATTTTTACAATATTTTACGGTTATATTTAAGCTCCAGTAAAGAATAATACGGTGTAAAACACTTTTTGAACTGTCCAAATTTGGAATGTCGTTTAACTTAAATGTAAAAGTATGCCTCATTAAGATTTTCTTTTTAGTTAACGCTTTTAAAGATTTTAAACTTCATTTGATATTTTATTGTACAAAACTATAAAATAAATCATTGTTTAGGTAAAAATTATAAATTGGATTTAAAAATATTGAAAGAAATACCGGAATGTCCGATTTTATATTTGTACCCTGTTTAAATTCTTCGTGAAAAAATAATCGAAAGTAATGGATTTTGAGAAGAAATTTTCCTTACTAACGAATTATGATCCAAAGAAAATCGAAAATTCTATTAATTTTTTAAATATTTTAAAGGTATATTTAAACTTGAGTACAATATACAGTTTAAAACCAAGAGAAATGCCACTTTTTGAAAGTTAGAAATTTTTAATTTCGTTTAACTTAAATGCAAAAGTTTAATTTATTAAATTGTCTTTTTACATAACATTTTTGTAGACTTTTTACTTCATTTGAGATTTTATTGTAAATTTTATAAAATAAAGGAGTTTTGGATCACCTGAAGATCAGGGCCCCCAGCCTTCTTTAGTTAGCTTTATAAGGCTAACTAACGAAAATATCACGACCTAACCTAACCAATCGTCAAGGGCGTACAGTTGACCTAACGATTGGTTAGGTTAGGTCATGATATTTTCGTTCGTTAGCTTTGTAAGGCTAACTAAAGAAGGCTGGGGGCCCTGATCTTCATGTGATCAGAAGTTTTTGGTTAACAATTATAAATTCGATCAAAAATTATTGAAAAAGATCCCGTTATCTCAAATTTTATTTTTGGACTGAATTTCAATTTTACGTGTAAAAATAATCGAAATGAATAGATTTTAGGAACAAATTTTCTATAGTATCAAATTATGATTTAAACCAAATCATAAAATCTTTTAATCTTGAGAAACTTTTAAGGGTAAATCTGTGCTTATGTAAAAAATACGGTTAAAACAGAGAAAAACAAATTTTGCAAAGGTAAAATTTTTAAATGTCAATAAAACTTAAATGCAAAACTATATCTTATTAAGTGAGTATTTTTATTCAACTTCTTTGACGATCTTATACTTCATTCAACAATATGTTTTACAAAACAATAAAATAAAGCAGCTTGGAGCAAAAATTATAAATTTGATTGAAAAATATTGAAAGAGAGAACGCCATCTCGGACTTTATATTTAGACTCTACTTCAATTCTTCGTGTAAACATAATCAAATTGAATGGATTTTGAGGAGAAATTTTCCATACTACTGAATTATGATATAAATAAGATCGTAAATTCTATTAATTCTTACAATATTTTTAGGGTATATTTAAGGTTATGTACAAAAGACGGTTACAAAATAGAGAAAAACAACTTTTTGAAATGTAGCAATTTTGAATATCGTTTAAATAAAATGCAAAAGTACACCACATTAACGTTGAATTTTTTCTCACCTCTTTTGCAGGGAACAATAAAATAAAACAGTGTTGGGTAAAAATTTGAAATTTTCAGAGATACCGCCATCAAGGACTTTATTTTTGGAATTAATTTCAATTCTTCGGGTAAAAATAATCGAAATGAATTGATTTTGAGAAGAAAGTTTCCATGTTATTGAATTATGATATAAATAAATTCATAAATTCTATTCATTTTTAAAATAGTTTAAGGGTACATTTAAGCTCATGTACAAAATAAGGTTTAAAACAGGGGAAAGCAACTTTTTGAAAGATAGAAATTTTGAATGTTGTTTAACTTAAGTACAAAATGTATACCTTTTTAAGATGGTTTTTTACTGAACTTCGTTGACGATTTCATACTTCATTTGGCATTATATTGTATAAAACCATAAAATAAATAGTTTTGTGGGAAAAATTATAATTTCAATTAAAAGATATTAAAAGACTTAATGCCATCTCGAAATTTATTTTTCGAACCATTTCCAATTCTCCTTCTAAAAAGAATCGCAATGAATAAAATTTTAGTAGAAATTTTCCATACAATTGAATTATGATATAAATAAAATCGTAAATTCTATTAATTTTTACAATATTTCAAGGGTACATCTAAGCTTTTGTACAAATTACGGTTTAAAAGATAGAGAAAAACAACTTTTTGACAGGTAGAAAATTTAAATGATGTTTAACTTAAAGGGAAAAGTATACTTTATTGAGATTGTCTTTTTAGTTAACTTCGTTGACGATTTTTATATTTCAGTTGATATTTTATTACTTATAACCGTTAAATAAAGCAGTTTTTGAGCAAAAATTTTAAATTAGATTTAAAAATACTAAAAGAGATACTACCATCTTGGACTATATTTGGATCTTTTCCGTTCTACCCCAGCAACAATTTCTAGTGTAGTTTTACTTGCTGAATTCAATAATATATATTTTATTTTGGAGAAAGTATTCGTGCTTTAATTAGTTATGGTTATAATTATTAATTTTTTCTCTCTTTTGTATATATTGTTATGGATGATAAATAGAATTTCATAAACATAGTAAAGGAAATAGCGTTCTACCCCAGCCTTCCTTAGTTAACCTTATAAGGCTAACTAACGAAAATATCACGACCTAACCTAACCAATCGTCAAGGGCGTACAGTTGATTTAGCTAAACAAAGGAACGAGAGACATTGGGGAACATCTAGAAATATGATAGATTCTTATTTATGTGAATTTCTGTGGAGGAGAAGACAAAAAGGAAAGGACATTTTTATTGAAATCTTAAATGCAATCTCTACTTTTAAATAAAATAAACGGACTACAACTTTTTTGTTATTAATTTCTCCAAAATAAGATATATATTATTGAATTCAGCAAGTAAAACTACAGTAGAAAATAATATATAATTTAATTTGTTGTTGGGGTAGAACGGAAAAGAGCCCTATATTTTTGTACCGATTATCAATTCTTCGTGTAAAAATAATCGAAATGAATGGATTTTGAAAAGAAATTTTCAATTCTAATAAATTATTATACAAAGAAAATCGTAAATTCTCTTAATTTTTACAATATTTTACGGTTATATTTAAGCTCCAGTAAAGAATAATACGGTGTAAAACACTTTTTGAACTGTCCAAATTTGGAATGTCGTTTAACTTAAATGTAAAAGTATGCCTCATTAAGATTTTCTTTTTAGTTAACGCTTTTAAAGATTTTAAACTTCATTTGATATTTTATTGTACAAAACTATAAAATAAATCATTGTTTAGGTAAAAATTATAAATTGGATTTAAAAATATTGAAAGAAATACCGGAATGTCCGATTTTATATTTGTACCCTGTTTAAATTCTTCGTGAAAAAATAATCGAAAGTAATGGATTTTGAGAAGAAATTTTCCTTACTAACGAATTATGATCCAAAGAAAATCGAAAATTCTATTAATTTTTTAAATATTTTAAAGGTATATTTAAACTTGAGTACAATATACAGTTTAAAACCAAGAGAAATGCCACTTTTTGAAAGTTAGAAATTTTTAATTTCGTTTAACTTAAATGCAAAAGTTTAATTTATTAAATTGTCTTTTTACATAACATTTTTGTAGACTTTTTACTTCATTTGAGATTTTATTGTAAATTTTATAAAATAAAGGAGTTTTGGATCACCTGAAGATCAGGGCCCCCAGCCTTCTTTAGTTAGCTTTATAAGGCTAACTAACGAAAATATCACGACCTAACCTAACCAATCGTCAAGGGCGTACAGTTGACCTAACGATTGGTTAGGTTAGGTCATGATATTTTCGTTCGTTAGCTTTGTAAGGCTAACTAAAGAAGGCTGGGGGCCCTGATCTTCATGTGATCAGAAGTTTTTGGTTAACAATTATAAATTCGATCAAAAATTATTGAAAAAGATCCCGTTATCTCAAATTTTATTTTTGGACTGAATTTCAATTTTACGTGTAAAAATAATCGAAATGAATAGATTTTAGGAACAAATTTTCTATAGTATCAAATTATGATTTAAACCAAATCATAAAATCTTTTAATCTTGAGAAACTTTTAAGGGTAAATCTGTGCTTATGTAAAAAATACGGTTAAAACAGAGAAAAACAAATTTTGCAAAGGTAAAATTTTTAAATGTCAATAAAACTTAAATGCAAAACTATATCTTATTAAGTGAGTATTTTTATTCAACTTCTTTGACGATCTTATACTTCATTCAACAATATGTTTTACAAAACAATAAAATAAAGCAGCTTGGAGCAAAAATTATAAATTTGATTGAAAAATATTGAAAGAGAGAACGCCATCTCGGACTTTATATTTAGACTCTACTTCAATTCTTCGTGTAAACATAATCAAATTGAATGGATTTTGAGGAGAAATTTTCCATACTACTGAATTATGATATAAATAAGATCGTAAATTCTATTAATTCTTACAATATTTTTAGGGTATATTTAAGGTTATGTACAAAAGACGGTTACAAAATAGAGAAAAACAACTTTTTGAAATGTAGCAATTTTGAATATCGTTTAAATAAAATGCAAAAGTACACCACATTAACGTTGAATTTTTTCTCACCTCTTTTGCAGGGAACAATAAAATAAAACAGTGTTGGGTAAAAATTTGAAATTTTCAGAGATACCGCCATCAAGGACTTTATTTTTGGAATTAATTTCAATTCTTCGGGTAAAAATAATCGAAATGAATTGATTTTGAGAAGAAAGTTTCCATGTTATTGAATTATGATATAAATAAATTCATAAATTCTATTTTTTTAAAATAGTTTAAGGGTACATTTAAGCTCATGTACAAAATAAGGTTTAAAACAGGGGAAAGCAACTTTTTGAAAGATAGAAATTTTGAATGTTGTTTAACTTAAGTACAAAATGTATACCTTTTTAAGATGGTTTTTTACTGAACTTCGTTGACGATTTCATACTTCATTTGGCATTATATTGTATAAAACCATAAAATAAATAGTTTTGTGGGAAAAATTATAATTTCAATTAAAAGATATTAAAAGACTTAATGCCATCTCGAAATTTATTTTTCGAACCATTTCCAATTCTCCTTCTAAAAAGAATCGCAATGAATAAAATTTTAGTAGAAATTTTCCATACAATTGAATTATGATATAAATAAAATCGTAAATTCTATTAATTTTTACAATATTTCAAGGGTACATCTAAGCTTTTGTACAAATTACGGTTTAAAAGATAGAGAAAAACAACTTTTTGACAGGTAGAAAATTTAAATGATGTTTAACTTAAAGGGAAAAGTATACTTTATTGAGATTGTCTTTTTAGTTAACTTCGTTGACGATTTTATATTTCAGT
>JAJOZX010001193.1:965000-979457 GCA_023014485.1 Bathynomus jamesi | reverse complement strand
GGGGGGGGGGGGAATCAGCAAGGTGATACAAAACTTAAAGTAAAGGTCTTCCAAAACATCAAATTAATTAATTTAGGAAATACTAACAGATAGATAGCAAAGAAATAAAAATTGATGTGTATATACACTCGTGGTTAAATAATGACAGGTAGCTAAAGTAATGGGATAAGTTAACAGGAGATGAAGCCAAATAATTTACCTGCACCGATCGTCAGCGGTTTGTTCTCATTTAATGTCATTCTCATTTCATTCCTCGTCCAAGAATGAGAGATTCGAAAATGAGAATCTCAACGGAGGCAATTCCCAAATCAATCCATTCCCAATGTAGGATTTCCCATCAAGTTAAATTTTTCATAGAAAATACTGCTAAGGCCCAAATTGCGTTACAGCCATCTTTTTACTTTTACCGAATTAAGAATCTTTCTTCTCAACTTTAGAATTCTCACTTCGAGCATTCTCATTTGTGGACAGGGAAGAGGAATGACAGTTGTAATGAGTGGGAAGTAGTTTTATCATTAGCATTAACCAATCAAAGAAAAATAACAGATCTTTTGACATCTTGGAGATGAAAAATTAACGACTTGGTGTGTATGGAATCCTTTACACAAAAACTTCTCCATGACAGGAATTAGTCAATCTAAATTTGAGGTAATTACAACCAGCATTGCTGAAATGTCTTCTCAGGGGACGGTTTTGAGTACGGGAGAAAGAACTGGGTTTGATGCTAGCTCTTAAGAGAGTTTTATTTTCATTAAATGCGTGACAATTTGATTCCAAACAAGTATGAGAGGAATTAAAAGCGTGAACTCTAGTCTTTATAACAACCCCAAATTTAATTGGTTTCCATTTAGAAGGTTCAAATTCTTCAGCGGGAGAACTTATTTCATAACATTTCGAAATTTCATCATATTCTGAAGTTTCTTGTTTTGGCAGACTTTTTATATCAAAACATATTCTTTGGGGTTTTTCCTGGAATACGGAGTGTTTGGAACCATTTGTCGTTGTTACTGAATCTTGTATTACCGAGTTCAATTTATTGTTATTATACATTTCTTTATCAACATTTGGATACGAGAGAGAACTAGGAATTTCGCCATTAACGAGAGTCTCTGAACTTTGATCTGGAAAACTGTCTGATGATTCTCGGACTCTTTTACAAAAATTTGCACCGGATGTTTGCGAAATAATTTCCTCTGGAAAAACTCCAAAAGGTTTTGTACTTTTGGTAACTGTACTTAAAAGACTTTTATTGAAAGAAGTTTCTTTGTTTGTTGAAAGTACATCTGAGGAGCTCTATCATGCGAAGCGTACTTAGGTTTTGGGTTATTTACTGGTTTCAAATTATCACTAACCACTAAAGGCTCTGTTGTTGAAACCGTGCTGTTCGACATTTCTTTATCAGCATTTAAATATATTTCAACACTGTTGAAGGCTGAAGGTAAGGACAAAGCTAAATTAATAACACTTTGATGCGGTTCAGAATTTTGATTTTGTATATTTGGTTTATGGAAATCAATTAGATTCATTCTAGGATTTAAATATTCCCTCGAAATATTTCTCTTATTTTCAAAACATCCTCCATTACTCTCTAAACCAATTGCCTCTAATTCATTTTTCTTATTTACATTATATTTTTTAAAGCTTCTATTTAAGGTTTTCTTCTCTAAATTCTGTAAATTTTTCACGAAAGTAAGATCATTCAAGGATCCTTTTAACTCCTCCCTGGGTGTTCTGACAAGTTCTGAAGACACTCTCGGAGGATTGTCATCATCCTGCCGTTCGATGGTTTCAGAATCAGGATTCACTTCGTGTTTATGAGTACCATAAAGACTGTTTCGCGTGTTATTTACTCCTACTTCAGACAAAAAATAAGAAGAATCCTTGTTAATTCTTTTTAAATTACCAGTAACATTTTTCTTAGCAATATATAAAGACTCAACTATGGAACTACATTTACTGCTTATTATTTTTTTTAAACCGTTTCTATCAGTTACTCCTTCATTTAAGCCGTTTTCTCTAGGATGATGTAAGTTTTTTATGGTTGACTGAAGTAAATGTATTTCTCGTCTATTGTTTTCATACTGTCCATTTCCTGCTTCATGTTCTTCCACTTTTCCATAGTGTCTTGACTGAAAAATAAAATACAAATTATTTTTATTATTCCATGTTAAGAAATATAAATTCAGTGATAAAATTTTTTTTTTCAAAAGAGTATATCTAAATAGTTTTAAGAACAAAGCACATATAAATATTCTTAATATTTTATGGTTTCATATTTGATAAGTTTACAAAGGAAGGAATTGTGAAATTTCCTTTTTATGAATATACCAAAAACAGAGCCCAGTCCTGCTTTTTTATTTGGCTCATAAAAAATAACATTTTTATCGTGTAGAAAGTTATACAACCTTTTAGTTTTTAACAGTTTGCTTTCACTGATTCTCAATTTATCAGAGTGTAAAAGGTAAAAAGCTGTCAGTAATGAATGCTGTTCTATTACATTCATAATATGCTAGTTACAAATTAGGGTCTCATTACAAAATTCCTCATTTTAATATTGTGACCCCCGCAGTAAAACGACCAGACTTCTCGATCATCCGAATCTACCCCCTTTTCTCAATCATTTATCCCGACGAGAATGGACTTGCCATTTGGTTTAGTTTCTTTACAGAGCTGATACTACCTCAGATACGGATGAACGTGATCTTTGCTGCCATCTATTATATCTTTTTGAAATTAGTCACTTCTTTGAACAATGGTTTCGTTATGTAACTGTCTCCGATGAGGCTCACAGGAAAAACCATATTTATAAATCGAAGACGTTTTAGGATCATGGTTGCTTTGTTGTTACCAATATTTTTACCTTCGTAGCCAGGTTCAAATGACAGGGTCTACAGCTTTTCGTGAGATCCGAACCACTCCCCCACCAAGAAAGACCTAGAAGCAGCAACTTGAACACTGAAGTCTGAGGTCCGAGCTGAGATTCGAACCCACAAAAGGACTATTCTCTAAATGAGGTTTTATGACCCATTTACAGTTATAAAAAAAGCTTCCTATATAAAGTAAGGAGCTATTGAAGAATAGGGACCCCAGCCTTCTTTAGTTAGCTTTATAAGGCTAACTAACGAAAATATCATGACCTAACTAACCAATCGTCAAGGGCGTACAGTTAACCTAACGATTGGTTAGGTTAGGACGTGACATTTTCGTTAGTTAGCCTTATAAGCCTAACTAAAGAAGGCTGGGGTCCCTATTCTTCAATAGCTCCTAAATTAAAAGCATTACCAAATGATACTTTCACTACAAATGTGGGCACAGCATTAAAATATCTTCAAATATTTTAAAACATTAAAATACTGTAAAACACATATGAGAGAGAGAGAGAGAGAGAGAGAGAGAGAGAGAGAGAGAGAGTCTGGTCACCCTGATAACATACTTTTATATGATATGCAATTTTAGATAAAAAAGTAAAGTTAGAAAAGAGAATATTTATGACGTTATTACAGAAAGCATTTAGAATCATTTCCCCCCTCATACACCTACAGTTTTACAGTCCTCTTCATCCGTAATGGTAAAGACTTTATTACAGTTTCAATGTCGCATACGTTATCAGTTCTGTATTTACATGAAATATAAGCAATTTCAGAGCGTGTCCCATAAACCCCTTTACCCTTAAACTTTTTCATCTTGGAATAGGGTGAGAGAGTAAAGGGGATAGAGGGAATTATGTTACACCCTGTACAGCAAGCGAAAAATATAATGATGAAATAATGTGTTTCTCATCCAATGTGAGTAATTCCTAATAAGCATTTCTCATAGAAAATTATTAGAACTGTACAAGATTTAATAGAATCGTACTTGAATTGGATTTTGCTCAACTTTCTTAGAAAAACTTTATCTTGAGAGATTAGTTGCTATTTCTCATTGCCTTTGTATTTTTATTACGTTATCGACTGATAAAATAAGCGTCTTAATAAATTGATTTTGTTATATACCCACAATTATTTTTTTTAACAAAGTTTATTATAGAGAATTTTAAACCCGCATTGATTTGTTAGACATGCCATTATTTCATTTTAAATAAGCTTTAAAGGATTCTTGGCTAGAGTTGTACTTTTTTCACACGGGCCGAATTATTCTACTGTAGAACTTCGATTACTAGCACTCTTATGACTAGAACTACGAGTATAAATTGCCTATTTACTAGATATTCTGAAATTGAGAGTCTACTCGCATTCTACGAGAAATATTGGTTGGAATGCCAAAATAAATGTCAGTGGCAGGAAACACTTAAACTGGCGTTTCATAAATCAATTTAATTGCTGTTGTTAACCGAGAAAATACATTTTAAAATTTATGATTTATTTTTTAAAAATCTGATAAAAAGTTTTTTTTTTTTTTTTTTTTAAGAAAAACGCAAATTGGAAATACTAAATCAGTTATATGCAGTTAGACTTCACACGATGTTAAAAATTAATTTCCGTTACTCGCTGATTTACTGATATAATTACGTACTTATAAATAAGATACCTAAATGCAGTTTTGTAGTTATAATGAGTTAGGGCAATTGTTACAGTTATAAAATTAATTATACTCAATGTGTGTGTGTGTGTGTGTGTGTGTGTGTGTGTGTGTGTGTGTGTGTGTGTGAAATCAGCAGTGTGAGTTACGTATAAGGAAGCAAATGTAGCACAGTAATAAGATAAGCAAACAATTGTTCTACTATACCTTGAAGTGACTTATTTCAAACGAAATTACATAATCAAAGCTTCACGATAAGGAGGATGAGCGAGATTAGGCAGAGAAGGTCCACACAATGGCAATGACGTCACAGTCTGACTGGAACACGAACCGAGAGGCATTTTGGAGGGGATTTTTTTTTTTTCATTTTGGCTCTTTTCCTTCGTTTTCTGTTGCATTTTCGAGGACGGAGAGACAAAGAGATTGGCTTCCGGGGCCGTATTGTGAGAGAGAGCTTTATTGGTGTCGTTAGACTGGGAATACGCGAGGGCCGCGTGGGATGCGAACACCGTTAGAGGGGTGAAGGAATGAGCTCTCGGACGGTTCGAGTTGAGAAGAACGTCTTCGTCATCGGCGTGGACAACGACAAGGGCCATGGTCGTGCCGCAGTCCAAATGTGGCGCTTTTTGCCGGTGGACGGAAGATGCTCTACGGCGATTGCGGGCGTTAGGAGCGTAGGATTTCCGACATCTTGTAAAGCTTCCAGAAAAATCGGAAGCCATTTCACTGTACAGGCTCTATAAGGGAAAAAGCTTCGTATACTACACTATTCAGCAGATTAGCTTAAGAGACTACACGCTTGAAAAGCTTTACGAGTTACGCTCCAGCAATGGGACTCTCAAAGCAGTACAAATATCCACATAAAACTATAGTGATTTCAAAGCCAAAATTATCATAGAATAATGTTCATAAGGCATGAAACTAAATACAAACATTCGAAACCATTTGGTTCTATTTCGCTTTATAAGGATCTACTGGATAGGTTCTAGTTTGGTAGGACTTATAATTATTTCTTCAATGAAACATTCTATCGGCACTGATAAACTAACAACTTAACCTAACTAAACCTAACCCCTAAGCTTAACGTAACTTAATCTAAACCAAAATAATTTGTCGATTAAGTGTCATGTCGAGGATGTTAAAACATCTGGCCAACTTGTGGTTAATTAATGTTTCAACTAATTATGAAGGAACACGATCCTGATTGGCTTACCTTAAAATTACAATTACCGTACTTAAAACCGAAACAACATTTTAATTTACAGTATATAATATGTATATATTAGTGGTGGACCGGATATCCGCATCCTCATCCGCACTTTTGACTGCGGATATTACCTCTAATAAATTATGCAATTTACAATTAAATTAGCTTACAAAGTAGCTTATAAGGCCCAGTCATGCACATTTCATGTAAAGTATTAATTATTAATGAACAAACAAATATATAAACCTCAAAATATAAATAGGTGGTAACACAGAAAATTGAATGAAACTTGTTTCATTGAATTTTCTTTGGCTGAAACTCTTGAGAAAGTTATTATTTTTAATATAATGAAAACATTAATATTAATTTTAATTCTTATGCATTGCCTGCCATAATAGTAATATCACGAAATTTGAAAAATTATGTCATATATTCATAATTCTATATTATATTGATAGATTAACTAAATATCCGCATCCGCAGATATTGAAATTAAAGATCCGCATCCGCAGATATTGAAAAACTGACATCCGGTCCACCATTAATATATATATATATATATATATACACCTTGGTGACCTTGGTTTTGCTTTCGCCCGAATTATTCATTCTGACGAACACCTACAGTTTAACGAAGACCAACCGCTTAACGTGGGATACAAACCACGACCCAAACGACCTACCACGGGTGGTCAGAAATTACAAAGTCCTCGCCCAGACTCGGATGCACGACCTCCCAATCAGCAGCTATGCGTCTTAACCAGTAGGCTACCCGGGGTACCCATTTATCTACCGACCAATCGGTGGATTATTATTAGTCAGCGATGCTAACCACTACACCACCGAGGTACAGTATATATATATATATATGTGTGTGTGTGTGTGTGTGTGTACACAGAGAATTAAAAAATAGTAATTACTTGAATAAGTTAATTGTGTTCAACTTGACTGACTTAAAATCGAAAGAAAATCAATTTGAACATGAGGAAATCCAAGCCCCGTAAAATTTAAAAAAAAAAAAATAAAAGTATTGCAGTTCTGACAAAACTGAATTTTACTTTTGTTTATAATTAAAGCGAGTTTGAATTATTATCTTTTGGTTAAATTTATGATGAGGAAATTGATGGCCTCAGAGGCCTTTTCCTCACGAGTGTAACTCACTTTCATATTAACCACTGCGTGTTATTCTACCTGCAACAAAAAAAAGGTCCCAAAACGAGACATCAATTTGAATGTTTTAGTTGTAATGTATCATTTTTGTAAATTTAATTTAAAATATATTTCCCTACGAGACCGGACTTACGGGACACCCTGTATGTATATACAATCCGTATTGTTAAATGACGTGTCTAATTTATTTTCGTACCTAGAGAAAGATAATGCTGGATGATAATACGTTAACCACCTTCGTAATTGCCAAAAAGATCACGTGACTGTAAGGACCTAGGACTTTTACGTGGAATTCGAACCAAGGGTCGCTACATCATCTGAACGCGGAAGACGGTCACCCATCCAATAACTCAAAAGACCCAACGTTGGTTAACCTCACGAGTAGAGGCGTTACCACATGACCACCACGCGTAGTTTCTCCACAGAAGAGTTATTCTTACGGATCATATCGCTATCGAAGGTCAAACAGCCGGAACAGCTGTACACGGATGAAATGTAGTTGGGGGCGGGGGAATCCTGTATGCATTTGTAATAATGCTGTTACTAAGCGTATGTACAGTACATCAATTTTAATTGATTGTAACTAATGGCTAAGTATATTTTCAATTTACACGCACGTTTAACGCGGTATGATGTTTGTCACGTGACTCGTAATTGGAGTTTATTCGTCTGAAATTTAAGAACTTCGTTCGTTTGTGCGTTTTATTTGTTAAAAAAATATTATCAAAAACATTAATAATTTTTTTGTATTATTTTCATTTTAAATAAATTAATTTCATTATAAAAATTGGCAGAGGCCGTTTTGCTATTGAAGATAGAGAGGTCGAGGCTCGAATCCCGATGATGTTGGTAATAATAATAATAATAATGATAATAATACAGCAAGGGGCCGCATTAGTTGACCTAAACACTGTGCCAGTTTCTGGCCCCTCCTCACGGATTAACAATTACAAAAATTGAGAAAGAAAAATTGTACCTTTTCGTCATTTTCTTGCTTGCTCAATTTAGAAAAAAATGTCAAGTCAATTTTGAAATGAAATAATGATTATATATATATATATATATATATATATATATATATATATATATATATATCTATAATTTATATATATATATATATATATATATATATATATATATATATATGTGTGGTGGTTAGTGACTTAGCGTTGCTGACTACGAATCCATCGGCCCGGGTTCGAGACCCGGCGACGGCAGCCGGCGCGCAGCAAAACCCAGCTGTTCATCCTTCCACGCAATAAAGAAAGTGGTTGGTAGATAAATGGGTACCCTGGGTGGCCTAGTGGTTAAGACGCTGGGATGCTGTTGGGACGTGGTTCGGATTCCACGTTAAACTGTAGGTCTAAAGTGGAGTGAAAAGCTTTACCTTCATCAGAATGAACAATTGGGGCGGAAGCTAAGCAAAGGTTAACAAAGGTGTTTTATATATATATATATATATATATATATATATATATATATATATATATTGGTTTCTCTTCATCTTCCTAAAGTTGGCGTGAAAACCTCTTTTAAATAGTGTCAGATTTGTTACGCCTTAGTTATAAACTGTCATTGTTGCCAAATCGTCATTCATAATGGCTAACATTGTCTCACTGTAAAAGATGAGTGCCATTCCAATACCTATATTTTTTCACTATCATAATATTTAATGTAGGCTTACTTACATATCTAATATCAGTTATCAACAGCAATAAAACGGGTATAAAATGCAACGGGAATAAAATTAATTGTTTGTAAGACTATAAATGTTGTTAAAAGAAGGCAAAATGCCGCGTACGACTGAATAATGCTATTCAAAACACTTACTCTGGAGTACGAGGAATCCTTGGAAGAGTTTGAAGATAAAGTTGACGCTGGACTTGGGGAATGACTCGGAGTGTGACCTAACGAGAGGTCAGTGCAGTGACCTTCATCTTCATCATCTTCAATATCCTTTTTGCTCTCTTCTGACCCCATTCCGCCCTCATGAAGAGAGAAAGTCTTCTCTTCCGTGTCCGAGTGACTTTCCTCCTGCATTGAGAAACAATCTTGGTTCAGTTTTCTTTTTTGGGAGGGATTTTTTTATTTTTTATTTTATTTTATTTTTTTTGTTGGCAATTGACGCCCAACGACCTGTTTAAATCCGAGTTACTTTTTATAGGTTTGGTTTTTTTTCTTCCGTTCTTCTTTTGTGAAAAGAAGAGTCGAAGATACGTTCGTTGTGAGGTTCTCAGGTTTCCTATATTACTAAGAGAAACAGATGGTATCAGCAAAAAATAACGGGAAAGAATGGAAAAGGTTCCCCTCTCATTCTTCCCCCCCCCCTAAACCGTGAGCGTAAAATTTATAGGACTTAAATAAAATCGTAAATAAATTCAAAACTAATTTGAAATATATCTTAAATTGAATATAATTTTTAGTTTCAATACATGAATTATGGCGCTGTAATTTTATATAAAAACGTAATATTTTCCAGAATGAAATCATGATTGGAGATTTTTCATTTCATGTATAACGTGTTCAGTATAATGTAGCTGAAAACAAGCAACTAAAAAAGCTGAAATTAATATACGTAATACTAAAGCAATAAAATTACACGAAACCCGCAATAATGTCAGGAAAAACAACGTAGAACTGCTCTAAAAAGACTAACAGCAAAAAGGATGTTCCATCGTGCCAGAGACCACTCCTTAATAAAACAAAAATCTCTCCTAAACGTCCCTCGTTTAATACATTAAATATACCAGATACACGAAATACATTAGATACACCAAAAGCATATTCATATAAGAAAACAGAATTGCTTTTAATTATATTATCAATGGCATTTCGGGTTGAGTTTGGCCGGTCCCTTACACTCTTCTGCTTGTGCTCGGGTTCGAGTAATTTGGGGGGATTGACCCCTATTTTTTCTCTGTATCAAGAAATAGGGGTTTCAGCTTAACTAAAGCTCAACCTTTAAAAAATTATGTCCATTTTGTTCCAGTCAATTTACTCTAGGGCAGTGGTTCTTAACCTTTTTACTACCATGCCCCCTCTAGGAATTGGTCCTTCCCTCCACGCCCCCCTTCAATCAAAATAACATTCTCAATAACTTCTCAATATTAGCCCATGCTCTCGTTAAGAGAATAACAAATACAATTAGAGAAATTCCTGTTTCTAGGGGGGCGCGCCCCCCCGGTTAAGAACCACTGCTCTAGGGTTACTATATATATACTGTGTGTGTGTGTGTGTGTGTGTGTGTGTGTGTGTGTGTGTGTGTGACAAACAAATTGGAGCCCGGGAAGAAAGATAAATTCTTACCGTTTTCTCCTCACTTTCGACTTCATCTCTTCTGTCTTCTTTTTATTATCGTTTCCTTCCTCTTCCTCCTCCTCTTCCTCCTCCTCCTCTTCCTCGTCTTCTTCCTCTTCTTCCGTAAAAGAGTCTAAATCTGAGGGCGTGAGTGGCCTGAGGGCATGGGCGTGTTGACCTAAGGCGTTTTGAACTTTAAGGGGGAAATGGAGTCGTGTAGGGTGAGCAGTTGCTTGAAGAGGGTATTGTCTTGTTGAATCAACGAAGCCTGAGGGGAAACAACCATTTTACAATTAGATTTTAATAATTTCTTTTTAAAAAAAATAGAATATACAGGGTGATAAGAAAAAGGTTTCCCCAAAAATATTTATGTAACAAATTATTTCCGAGAACATTTTCCTTGGATCACCCTGTATAAAAGAACTATACAGTATACAGGGTATTTCAGGTCGACCCTAGAAATATGGAAATTGGCGGAATTTGTAGCGAGTAGGTAGTAATTCAGTGTAGTAAAATTAGGTCACACTACAAATTCCGCCAATTTCCATATTTCTAGGTCGATCTGAAACACCCTGTATATCAATTTATGAAAGATACTTTGCCGTTCTTCAATATCTTGGAACAAACTGGCAACTTTGTCATTGCCAGTTAATGTTTTAGAAAATACAATAAATGGAACTTGAGGTTTTGTTGAGAGTGAATGGCACACAAGCTATCCAACCTTTTCTATAATCTAAACTTGAAACATTCTCAAATAAGACGTTTCAGTAAAGGAAATTCTATAATTCCAATATAAATAATAAACGTAACACGAATGTCACGTGTCTCAACTGGGTCAGCGATTGAAGACTTTTCAAACTTTGTTACGATAATGAAACTGATGACTTTAAAATCGATTGATTTGCTAATTTGAAACCAATAAAAGTTTTCAAAATAATAAAAAGTTTCGAACAATAAACAAATTTGGACATTTTTCTTAAAATTAACTTTTTATTCCCAACGAAATATATATTTCTGGGTCATTTCTCGATATGTATATTTGAGAGAGAGAGAGAGAGAGAGAGAGAGAGAGAGAGAGAGAGAGAGTCCATATACATGTAGACCAGAACAATTCTAAAGGTCTTTTATTCTTTGTTCAAATTTCAGGTATTGTTTTAATTTCCAAAAAAAAATTTATAAAAATAGACAAAAGGAAATGTATGAATACTTAACACAAAAATGTAAGATAAGAGAGTGGAAATTCATTCCCAACTGTGTGGGGATGACAGTATCCCAAGGGTAACCTGAGTCCTAGCACTGACAGGGTGAGTGGCCAGCTCAACCCAACCCAACCCAAGAGCCAGCAGCAAAGAGCGAACCCAGAACCTCATCACCCAAAATCCGACTGAGCTACCTGGAGCTCCAATATCAAAAAGAAATTGTGATATTCGAGGGATCGTTGCTCTCATCCAAAATCCTGTGTCGTAACACAGATAATGGAAGAGAATTTAAACAATCTCTCTCTCTCTCTCTCTCTCTCTCCACTGGTGGCATAGAAAATAGAAATTAGGAAAACGTTTGGAGTTTCGGATTTCTTATCAGTTTTGTTCACTTTGGAAATAAATGACAACAGAACAATGACCAAAACTCAAATGAACACAAATTAAACAATAACGTATCTCTAGTTGGTCCACATTCGCTTTTTAACATGTAAATAATTTCATGCAAACGATTTTGAACAGAATTTTTTAAGCCTGTGAGACCTTAACATTTACTTTAAGCTCGCGAGCCACTTAGATTTTGAGTGCAGCTTCACAAATTTGGACTCGCTGGCTTTTCATGGATTTCACAAAAGTATACGAAATTTTGTACGAGCGTGGCCTAATTTGATATAAGTAGTCTTTGTTCAGACTGTCAGAAAAAAAAAAAATCCACTAGTGAAGAATGAATTTCTATATATATATATATATATATAATGCCCGTTGCGCCTTGCGCAGCAAAAAACTGAAACTCAACCAAAGGAAGGACTGGGAGGCGCGGCTGTGTTACTAAAACCTTCCCTGGTTTTCCTTTAATGTGTATACTAAATTTGGTGCAAGTTACCCAGTCCGTTTAGGTGTACATAAACGAACATAGAACAAAAACAAACATCATCCTCTACATACCTATATATATATATATATATATATATATATATATATATATATATATATATATACTGGGTGATCCAGATAAATGGGACCCATAAAAAAAAGCCAAATATTCTTAATATTTAATTCCTTTCATAAAAACTATATATCATTCGAAAGAGTAGAGGTACAAGTTTATTATGAAATTTATTTTTTAAAAATGACTCCTTTCAAATGTGCTCCATTAGTTGCCAAGCATTCCAGTGTTCTCGCTTGTAAGTTCTGCATCACTTTTGCAAGTGTGCGGTGGTATGGCCTGTATCTCATTTGTGATGGCGGCCTTCAATTCTTGCAAGGTCGTTGGGTTATTTCTGTAGACCCTACTCTTTAAATATCCCCAGAGATAATAATCTAAGGGAGAAAAATCCGGAGACCTTGCGGGCCATTCAACGTCTCCAAATCTTGAGATTAACTCGCCTGGAAACGTTTGACGCAAAACTGCCATGCAGTTCCTCGTGGTATGGCAGGTAGCTCCGTCTCGTTGGAACCAGTGGTTTTCTAGACAAAGATCTCTTAATTTAGGAATAAGGAAATCGGTCAACATTTTTTTCGTAGCGATCACCATTTACAGTGACCGTGTTTCCGGTGGAATCCTCGAAAAAGTACGGCCCTATGATCTGAGATGCAGTAAGACCACACCAAACAGTTACACGCTGACTATGCAACGGGACTTCGGTAATATTCAATGGATTTTCTGTTGCCCAGAAACGACAATTTGTTTGTTTACAGTTCCATTCAAGTGAAAATGGGCTTCGTCTGACATAATCAAAGTTGCTAGAAAATTGGTGGTGTCATTTACCTTCTGTTGGATCCATTGACAGAATTGTCGTCGTCGTGCGAAATCTCCATCGTTTAGTTGTTGCACTGTTTGAATTTTATATGGAAAGAGCATTAAATTTTGCTTGAATATACGGTGTGTTGTTGTTCCATATCCAACTCCTAACAGCTGAGAAGCACGTCTGATGCTTATGTTAGGATTATCCTGTACAATTTCATGAGTTCTGTTAATGATCTCGTCTATCCTTGCTGTGCGCACTCTTCCAGTTGGTTTTCTTTTTCCAATGCTGCCAGTTAGGGAAAAATTTCTGACACACCGACGGATTACTTTCTTAGAAGGTGATTTTGACATCTGAAAATTTGTCTTGAAAGATCTTTGAGCTGAAACTACACTTCTTCCATGCTCATAATATTGCTCAGTTATGAAACGCAGCTGTTCCACAGTCCATGCAGTCATCTTGAAGGGTTAGTTTTAACTAACACTTTTATTTTGTTTTGTATCTTATCTTGTCTTGTATTGTCAAAACCTATACAATCCTGTACAAACTTGTAACTATCCTCTTTCGAATGGTGCGTATGATTTTTAAAAGGACTTATACTTTAAGAGTTACAGGGGTTTCTTTTGGGTCCCATTTCTCTGGATCACCCTTTATGTATATATATATATATATATATATACATATATATATATATATATGGGATGAATTTCACAATAAAACACGTGAAAGAATAAATGCTGCAAACCCACAAGGAAAAAGAAAAACGATTCCAAGGCCTTTCGTGTATTCAAAGCTACTTGGAATCGTTTTTCTTTTTCCTTGTGGGTTTGCAGCATATATATATATATGTGTGTGTGTGTGTGTGTGTGTGTGTGATTTCACGCACTCTCGCTAACCTACAAAGAAAAATCTTAGATGTGAACCTTAAACGAGAATTTAATAATGCGTTGCGCGAATATTTCATTAATGATGTAAAAATGGTGCTTTCCACCATTGATGAAAACCGGAAATTAATTTGAAAAATACGGTCAAGTTAAACTTCATTCAAGTGAGGAGAAATTATGGAAATCTACTCGTACTTGTAATTACGTCACAAATCTTCATTTTATGTGTGTGTGTGTGTGTGTGTGTGTGTGTGTGTGTGTGTGTTCGCTGAAATCGATTAAGCTATGAACGTTTCTTCTTTGCTTACAAAGGATCATTCTGAATGTTATGTATTGAGCAGTATTCATTATAGTAAAACAACATTGTTGAATTGTGGGCTGCAAACAGGATTCTCAAAATGCCTGATCACCAGTCTTCCATACTCATGCGTGTCCAT
>JAJOZX010001193.1:835000-960000 GCA_023014485.1 Bathynomus jamesi | reverse complement strand
TATCTTGTATAGCAGGAAGTGCATGTATTCATGTGCTTATATATATATATATATATATATATATATATATATATATATATATATATATATATATATATATATATATATATATATGTCCACCCCCAAAATTCCTAATTTTACTTGTTCATTGTTTTATAATGGATGTATATTTTATTATTGGGGGTTTCTTCTTCAGAAAGATAACAGTGGGTTTTTTATTTCGCATATACCCATATGCATATACCTGTGCATTTCTAATCTTTCATTACTTAATAAATAATAAATATTTTATATCAAAACCATTCTTTCACCATTTCAAACTTTTTCAAACAATAACTTTTCGTAATTTCTACGAAATTAGAAAAAGACTTACTGCTACCAATAGAATATAGCCTAGAAGCCATAGAAGGTCTTACTTTAAGTAGGCTGACCATACGTACCGTTTTGAACGGGATAGTACCGTTTGTTTTATATTTCCTGGCCGTCCCGTCGTTTTAATAAAAATGTCAATTTTGTCCCGGTTTATGTACTTACTTTTTCATGAATACAGAATATTACATAACCCCGTCCCTTTTTTGCCATCCCAATGTCCCGTTTTTGTCTCAAGGAAATATGGTCAGCCTAACTTTAAGGAAAGCTAAGTCTTTAGTCTTTAGCAGGATGGAGCACTTTCACATGCTTGTGAAACTCGCATCATTTTGGGGAAGCATTTTTTTCCGGGCAACTAATCTCCCTTCATAAGCCAGTGGAATCGCCCCCATACTCACCTGACCTCACTTCCCTGACTTTTTATGGGATTACGTAAAAGACAGGATCTATTCTACTTGAATACTTAAAGACCAAAGTCTATGAGGTAATCAACGACATCCCAGCTGAGTTATTTGCAAATATTATGTCAAACATTTGTGTAAGGATGAATATTGTGTTAGAGAAAAATGGCAATTATAGTGAACATGTCGTTTAATCAAGGTTAATAAACTCCTATGTTTTACGTACCTATTGCGTTTGTCTTCGTGTCTGGATCCTTTTTTCTAGCTTAGAACATTTATTTAGAAATAGGGACATTTTTTTTTAGACACACACATATATATATATATATATATACAGTATATATTACTGTAAATAGACTTACACCTGCGTTTATATGACTCATTTATGCGAGAGTTCGTCATACATCCGTAAAACTAAAAACTTTATGGCTTGACTTCAACAAAAACTGGAATGTTCTGTCCATCTTTTGTGAGTAAGCGTTTATCACGTTCATGAAGTATGAATCATTAATGAGTAAACCGTTCGTCATCCCGTAATTAAGAAAGAAGTTTTAAATACATCACTCGCCAAAATCACACGTTTGTAAATGTCTAACAATTATTTCATTTTTGTAATTGTTCTTGGGGAAAATTTAACAAAAATTATTGTGTTTTTTTGTCGGGTTATTATTATCTTAAAGCGGACTTCAGCACTCTTTCTTAATGTAAACCAGAGCGTGCGGTTCACTAAAATATTTTTAGATCTCTGTCGTAAGTGGTATTATTTTAGGTTCTACAAAATTAAATGCATTTCAAGAGGTTAAAGAAACTTTAAAAATATTTGTAATATAAATTTTAATTCTTTATCTGGATTGGGATAAAGGCACCCATGGCCAAGCATGGGAACTCAGCACGGAGGGGGTTCAATCTAGGGACCTTGAAGTTCACAGTTATTGAATTTACAGTTCGAATTCATAATAAACTACGAATGTCTATCACGGTGATAGAATGAGGTTATAATCGGCAAAATGTCATTGAAAATTTTTATATTTTAATGTTTTCTATACTTTCTGTAAGAGCGATATAACATTTGATTAATTTCTACAACATTAATTTACAAACAATTATTATTTCCAACAAACAAAATATTGGTTGGATCAGCCAGGAAGGCTATTTACGCGGAGGAAACCCACAGTTCAACGTGGAATCCGAACCACGGGTCGCTACATCATCCATATACTACCCAAACACAATACCAAGAAGCTGTGACAAACGATAGTACCAAAGAAATTCTCCTTGAACGCGGGGATGTATAGTAGTAGTGTAGTAATATTTACATGTACTAGTCAATATAAGTCACAAACTACACGTGGAATTCTTTACTCTAAAATACAGTTAGTTATTTTGACCCCGATTTGGGTAGTTCTTTATCCATCCTTAACGTCAAATAAGTTGAATGCTTCTGATAGTCCATTCAGACACGCAAGAGTACATTTATATGACCAAAGCAGTCCTATTTTTTTGATGTACTAAAATCCACATAACTTTCAGGTCATAAAATAAGTTCTCTCTCACACGCATTCTCCCCATATATATATATATATAAAATTTGGCATGCACAGAGAAAATGTCAGAAATACCAAACTCAAACAAGAGTTGAAATTGAAGATATTTCTCTGGCGTAGCGGACGTTCAGCGTATATTATAAGTTGTCCAATTTTGGGTCGAAGTCAATAGACCACGTTCAGGCACCACTCAAGGCAGTAAGATAACCTTCATTATACGTATTCGATCAATGCATCAGTGCATAGGTAATGAGCATAGTGAGGTGAGGGAAGTAGTTGGGTAGAAGGTTGTAATGCCTATTAATAAAGGATCCTATACACACGCACCATCGGTCTACAAAACCATACAAAGAGCCGCATGGCAGCCCAAAATTCACGCAACAGCAGCTCGAGCGACCGACTGTTTCGAGGAAAAATATTAATTTTATCACGACATGCAACGAGTATTTCAGAGTTTACACCAACGTTCAAACAACACCTTAAATCCTACATCATCATTCGCTTTACTCAAAAAAAAAGAAAAAATATAGGTCTGATGACGAAAATTCTAATTTAAGCATTTTTAACACACAGATGACGCATAAAATCTGTGGTGTGAGAGTACTGGCGTAATTTATGGGTGTCAGATGCATATATTATATTGCCTTACGATTATGACATGCATAATTTAATTGAAAGTGTATATAGTTGTTGTTTTTTAACCAAGTTTTAAAAAAAAGATACACTTTACAATGAATCTGGTAAAGATTACACTCTGAGGTTACTTCATTACTAATATAGGTTCTCTCGTTTTAGAACTGAAAAAATCAGAGAGAGAGAGAGAGATATAGATAGATAGATAGATACCGTATTTTACGCCTCATAAAACGCTACAAGTGGTAAGACGCACCCCATATTTAGCAAAGAATATTTAGGAAGAAAATATTTCGAAGATTTATCAGCCTGACAAAAAATATATTCCCATAACTTTATTAAAAGAACATTAAACGAAACAATAACATACGAGCACTGAAGTGAGTTTTGGAGACGTTTTTCAGGAAAAAAGTAGCGTCTTATGAGGCGTAAAATACGTTAGATAGAATAGATAGATAGATAGATAGATAGATAGATAGATAGAGAGATAGATAGATAGATGATGCAATTTTCAGAAATACCAACTTACAAAAAACTACCAACTTACAAAAAACAAAAACAGGATTTTACAGTCCAAAACCTAAGGATGGAAGCCCATTTCTGAAGGCCAAATGCCAGCTCATCTGTACGAGAGTACCGTTAAAGGAGTTTTGAGGCAGTCAAGTAAACCTCTCTTGGAAACAAGTCCGACTGTATATCTTCCTGATCTTTGTTTTTGCTTCCTTAAAGGACTTATATAAAGATAAAGATATATCATTTTATGCTCTAATTTTCCTAAGTAATTGTTTGTTTCTGACGGACGAGTAATTATTTCAGTTTTTCTCTTTTTCTTTTTTTTTTCTTTTTTGGATTCGAACCCAAGGTTGAGAGTTCAAAAAAATAATTTAAATTATTCTATTTTATATAATGGAGAAGGACTAAAAGTTTGAAACAAATTTGTATATATATATATATATATATATATATATATATATATATATTAGTTTAAGATCGTTTACTGTAATTTTTCAAGGTATAAATTTATGTTTACCCTTGAATAAATTTAAAATTTTTTTGCCGTACGTATATATATACTTTATGAGGGTTTGAACGACAGTTCAGGATCGACCTGCGGTCGACCTATATATATATATATAACTGCAATGACCGCGCAGTATATAAATGAATAGAAACGACATAAGTGTTAAGGAACGTCTCTGCACACGAGGAGGAGAGATAACGAATAAATGAAAAATGAGGCGAACCGCCCGGGAATCGAACCCAGGGCCTTCCAATTGCCGGTTGGACGCGCTACCATTATGCTACGGACCTCACTCAATCACAAATCGAAATTCTCCCACATAGGGCAGAAACCAATGCCCTGAGAGGGCACCCTCGCAAATCGTGAATATGCGCATATAACTGCAATGACCGCGCAGTATATAAATGAGGGTGCCCTCTCAGGGCATTGGTTTCTGCCCTATGTGGGAGAATTTCGATTTGTGATTGAGTGAGGTCCGTAGCATACAGTAATGGTAGCGCGTCCAACCGGCAATTGGAAGGCCCTGGGTTCGATTCCCGGGCGGTTCGCCTCATTTTTCATTTATTCGTTATCTCTCCTCCTCGTGTGCAGAGACGTTCCTTAACACTTATGTCGTTTCTATTCATATATATATATAATATATATATATATATATATATATGTTGAGCATGATGATGTCTTTGTTTGTTCAATGTGCGTTTATACACGTTTAAACGGTCAGAGGAAAATACACCAAATTTAGTATGCACATTAAAGGAGAACCAGGGAAGGTTATAGTAAACATCCGCCCTCCGAAGTCCCCGCAGGTTGTGTTTCGGGGAAATTTTGCTGCGCCTTGCTGCACCAAGCATTCTAGCATATATATATATATATATATATATATGTGTGTGTGTGTGTGTGTGTGTGTGTGTGTGTTACCTTAACTGTATAATAAATTCTGTGCACTCTGTCCAGGGTGAACGATGCAATTAATGAGATGACTGCTGATTATTTTGACCTCAGAGAGAGAAAACCCACACGCACTTTTAGTGTTCAAGTATGTTATTATATGTGATCATTCGGGATGTAGTTAAGTGCATTTGGTACCATAAAGAGGGTGAAAATCATGCACATAAAATTAAGGGGAACTTTTTTTTTTTAACCTTACTGTAATACTTCCTTGCTACGTAAACACGCTGTTTATTTCCTTGGGATTTTGGCCTAAAGCCAGACAATTAGGTCTTTTTTTTTACGAATGTACGTAACAACCTTGAAGAAAACCAAATAGAGTACCAGAATAAAAACTTGGACAGGACGTTACTCACGCAATTAGTAATTGTATATAAAATTCTGTTAATTAGCTTTCGTAATCAGATAACCTTAAGACACCTCTTAAAAAAAGAATGAAAAATGATGCCTTTTGATAGTTATTATTCCTTGTTATTGTTAGTGTTTATTATAATAAGTAACCTTATTTACTAAATTTAGCTGAAAGAAATAATGATCTTTTGGGTTTAACTTGAATAAATTAACATTTCTTTACATTCCGTTATCAAAATCTTCTTTGTCCGTTTACGATTTTTTTTTTTTTACATAAAAACTTGAATAACGACGAAATTAGACTTGATTTAAATTATATAATTTTATAATTTTATACAATATATCTTATGAAAGATATCAGTATACTCTCTTGTTACGAATTTCTCTCGATGGAAACTCGTAATCGACATATCGTGTCTTCCTGAACTATAAAATTTGAGTTAAAAATACTATGGCGTTGTTTTATATCTTTTAATGCTATATAAACCTTTATTTTACTCCTTCGCGATTTTCAGTACCGGAAACCGATGAACATAACGGTAAAAAACCAGATTGTATCGTCGTCTTTGTGTATGGGCTGCCTCCAAACGTGGGCGCGAGTGTAAGCTAGTTTTCGGCTAACACGCCAACCACCAGAGGTCAGGGCAAACATTTCACTTTTGCGCGAAGTTCGTGACAACTTTCTATTGAATATGAGTTACTGCAATTTAATAAGCTCTTTTTAGCTTTCTTCTCTGAGTTAATTACTATGAAATTGAGATAATGACTGTGTCTCGTGGAATGGAATTTTCGTTATTTAGCTTATTTACTTTATTTTCTTTAATTCGCTTCTTTTTACTACAAAGTATAAAAAAAAAGTTACCATTTTAAATTAGCTTAAAATGATGTTTAACTACTGACAATAAAGTACATATATATTGACGTAATTCGAAACATATTTTCATGTATTAAATTACACGCAAAGACGTTCCGTTATGGAACAACGTAATAAGTGTGAATCAGCACAAAGAATTATTGTCTACGAGCAATTTAGAATTATGAATAAGTTTCCATAACTGAAATTTTAGCCACAACTGGTCCGTTATTTAAAGCCATTAAATCTGCCATTATGGTTATTTCATCTATTGCTGGTTAATCATTCTAATTTGAAAAAATAAATGGCGTTAAAATTATTGAGATGACATAAATCCGGTGGTGTCGAATTGTTTTTTCGTGAGTGTATCGCGTGGACTAATTTTTATCGCATCTAAACATCGCGTGGACTAAGGACTAATTTTTATCGCATCTAAATTTTTATGCCACCTCAAACCTAAAGTTCATTGCTCAAAAACTGTAATTAATAGAGGGAGATTTGATATGCTCATTTAAAGGTCAACATTTAACATTAGATTGAGGGCAGGATAAAATCATATCCGTTGGTATGTCAAAGGTTCTTGTTTTCGAAATGTACCTCACTCGAGCCATTTGTTCGCACGCATTAAAAGTAATAATAATAATAATAATAATAATAATGACTTGCGTTATTTAAACTCTTACGCAATATCTAAGGTCAGTGACGGAAGGGACCTACACCTTTACACGTGGGATCTTAACCACTACCTCATTATCCAGAAAAGCGCTTCAACTGCTGAAAGCTGAAGTTTGGACTGGAAACCAGAACTCATAATTAACAACCCGTCGGTCTGCCGGGAACACACTTTGCACAAAGCCATACTTGCATGATTTACAAGTTTATTAACCCTTTCACCGTCACGTTATGGTTGGAGTATATACAGTATATGTGGGTATGACGTGACAGGAACAGATTTATGGCAACAAATATATGCGGGTTTGGCGGTGAAATGATTAAATAAATTTTTAAAGTGCTCATATTCAGTATTAAATTCTCCATATCTGTATGCCTGATATCCATATTTCAATATGTATTAAAGTATAATAATAAATATTAAAACAATTTAAGGTACTTACGTATTATCGGGACTACCAAACTGTTTATTATGTATTTTTGCTCTCGTCATTTTCGTTTGAACTAACGAAAATATCACAACTTAACCTAACCAATCATCAAGGGCGTACAGTTGACCTAGCCCGGCATTCAATTAACCTAACCGGGCATTCAGTTGACCTAACCGGGCATTTTCCGTTTTATTTTCTCTCATCCTTAACTTGCCCGAAATGTGACAGTGAGTGCCTAATACGAAAAGATCAGAAGATTTAGGTGAAATAACCAATATTAACCTGTTAGGTCAACTGAATGCCCGGTTAGGTCAACTGAATGCCCGGTTAGGTCAACTGAATGCCCGGTTAGGTCAACTGAATGCCGGTTAGGTCAACTGTACGTCCTTGATGATTGGTTAGGTTAAGTTGTGATATTTTCGTTAGTTTGAACGAAAATGACGAGAGAAAAATACATAAACAGTTTGGTAGTCCCGATAACACGTAAGTACCCAATTTAATTTAAAATAATAAATAGTCTTTGCATACAGTTATGAATAATTTACAATTAAACCGTTTTCTGTTCGTCCAACTGACTTAAAGTCGAGTCTGCTGCATTCTTTTCGTCCAAAACTGAAGATCTAACTAGACTCGACTCGAGTTTTGCCGAAGCCAGCTCCACAGGTGGCTACAGAAAATTCGAATTACTTTTTGTAAATCTGCAGAATCAAAGGTATTCCGAGAATTCATTGCATTTAGGCCCATATATAAGCACACCGGACAAAAAATTAGTCACCCCTCTCAGAATGTACCTAATAACGTGTGACGGCGCCTCTGGCCTTGATAACCGCACGAATCCGGCGAGGCAGAGACTCTACGAGGTTGTGCATGTACTGAACATCGATTTGCTGCCACTCGTTCATCAGCCGGTCCCGAAGTTCCGCCAGAGTCCGTGGGTGTCTATTCCTGCGCTTCACTTTCTGTTTCCAGCCTGAACAACACCTTCGACGCATTCAGGATTAAAGGCTTCATTGGACCTGCGATTTATAACGTGCCAATTTGTGACCTGCTGTTAACAGCGGCCTCTTCCGTGGTACCCTGCTCCAGATGTCCATCGCATGCATTCTCGTCGCAATGTCCGTTCGGAAATTGGTCGCTGGAGAACCTCATTGGTTTCTTGGAGCAATTGTTCTCTGGTTTGAAAACGATTTGCAGTTACTAGACGAGAAACATGGCGGCGGCCCCTATTGTCGAGAATTGTTTTCCGGCCACAGTTACGCCGTCGATTGTCAGTTGATTGCGAACTACACCACTCTTTGTAAACTCGCTGGACAGTACGCGTTGACACACCAACAAATTGGGCTACTTCAGACATTTTGTGTCCGTGGGCTCTGCCAAACACGATGGCTCCTTTTTGCCACTGAGTAACGTCTGCCTCACGACCCATTTTGCAGACTATATCCAACACACACTTTGTTCTTCACCACCTCACGAAACAGATCTGATCCTGTGTGCTACGTCACCGCTACTTGTCACTTACCAATGCTACATCAGCGCCCTCTGTGTGACCTTGAACTTCCTACTATCGGTGCTATTAGGGGTGACTAATTTTTTGTCCGGTGTGCTTATAAAAGAAAATATATTTTATTGATGTCAGAAGGCCATGCTAGATTAAATTTAAGCTTTTATAATAAAGCCTTGAGTAGAGATATGGACTTCGATCATTGCAGTTTTTTACCTATATTAGCCAAGGCTAGCGTTGCTGTGGCGAGCTCAAACCTCTACTGCCTTGTATTGAGTGCCCAGACAAATGGCTAAGCCTTTACCCCATAAACTACGAAGTAGGCCCAGCTAATGAGTTTTGTTTATATCTGACGTCACAATCTTGAGTTTTGGCATTCTTTTCGACCACGAGATCTGACTTAAAATCAGTGAAGGAATGTGACTTCAAGTCAAGTTTTGAACAAAAAAGGCTTTTGAATAACCTTGGTAAACTTCAAACTTTATGCAATATACGCAAAATCCGTAATTCTATTTTTACAAAAAACAAAACGAAACGTAACTAAGGAAATTATGTAAAATATATAGCAGTTAATCACTCGAGCAGGGACTGTAAAACTAAACTTTGACTGACATTGAAGAGAAGTCGTGATCTGAATTCTGCATTTTCGAGGTTTTACGGTTAAGGTAATTTTGGAGTACTTTGGTGAGATTGTTTTTCTATCTATTGCATTTATTGTTGTATTTAATGCATTACCATTATTCTCTCTCTGCCTCTTCTACTCTTTCTAGATTTGATTTTACGTTAATTAAGTGTAAACTGAATATGTGCATTCATTTAATTTCTGTCTTCTTTATATATATATATATATATATATATATATATATATATATATATATATATATATATATAAGGCATGGGGACGAGGCCTTCAGAAATCCGTGAGGCCGAGGCCCTTTTAGGGGAGGCCTCACGAGGCTTTAAGATTGTTAGGCTGAAGATATTTGCACCCAGAGGTGTGATATTCGGATGCAAATAACGAATCTGGGTGCAGATACTCACTTCGAAATCTTTTACAAATAAGCTCCTCCATGCTTTGGGAAGGCTCAACAATCTAGCCTAGCCTAGGCCTAAAGGCTAAAGCTCTTCCAAAGGTAACCTACTGTAGTCTCACACTAGCCTGTATCTCTTCTTTTTTTGAAATTCATAAGGAAAAGCAAGATTCTTCTCAAAATTAATAAACAAAGACATAGCTCACTTCACTTACCTAATAAAAGGGAATTATTAAGCATTAACTCACTGAGTGTTGATCGTATAATTTCTGAATGGCTACAATTATTATTAGCGACTCTAGCGAGCATTGCAAACAGAGCTACATTTGGAGATGCCTTATTTTTTTAAAGTTTTGCATTTTTATGTATCTTGACAATAAGAAATTGTGGTCTTAAAGTCTACCAAAGATCATTAATGTAATTGTAGCTTGTACTGTATGTGAAAGATGTTTCTGATGTACGATAAGCCTATAGGTATGAAGTTACTATATAATTATATATACGATAATAATATAATAACGATAATATTAAGAATATATTTGCACCTGATATTTCAACATGTTATATATGTAATTTGATTCAAGAGTATATTTGCACCTGATATTATCCATTATCAGACATTTTTAAAGTTATATGTATAATACTTTATAGGTATTATTAAAGTAAATGAAAAAGACCGAAAAAATTAATTGCAAACAATATAACAGTTTACATCTCGGTTATAATGCCGATATTAGCAAAATTATTGTTTACATCCGATATTATATATTCATTTCAAATCATATTATTTAGAAGTTTATATGTTACAATTTATGACAGGCGAAAAACCAAATTATCGACGCTAGAAGCTAGTTATCAGTATACCAGTATTCTTTTCTAGTTTGGCCTATTTTTTGCTATAGAAATAGACACAGTACAATAGTTTATACACATAAATAACACAAACACATTATATGAGCTCAGTTCAACTGATGACCAACCGATACATTGCTTCCCGACACTAGTTTTGCTACATTAAGTCAATTGGTCTACTGCTGACTGACTGAATAATATTTATATACCACAACATATATAATATTTATGTACCTAACGTCACAGTGACCTGTCACTAATCCGTTGGTCACCTAACTGAATAGTATTTATCAAAAATTGTCACCTGACTAGTCACCTGTTTGAATAATATTTATCAAAGTATGCCGCCACATACAGTCACCTGTCAGGTTATGGTCCTCACCTGAAGAATATCCACCCCAATGCTACAGGGGTTGAAAATTACAGAACAAAACAAATCAGGATTCCCTAAGGCCTCACGAAAGTCACGAGGCCTTTCCACTTTTCAGCTGGCCTCGAGGCCAAGGCCACTTTTGAGGTTCGAGGCCGAAGCCTGCAAAATATGCCCAAGGCCGGCCTCGAGGCCGAAGCCACGAGGCCGAGGCCAGGCCGAGGCCCCATGTCTGATATATATATATATATATATATATATATATATAGGCGTACGAGCCGGGTGGGGGGGCTGAGGGGGGCTGAATTCGGGAAAACTGGCTCTGCATTCGGGCAAAATTAAAAAAATAATAGCTTGTAAAAGTTGGAGAAATGCTAGCCTTATATCATATTATAAATTCAGTATCAGAAAGTTATAAGATAATTTCATATTTTTATTTATTAGCTGTTATTAAGTACTTATTAAGCTGTTATTAGTACTTATAGGCTATTTTTTATTCTAGGTTTAATCTAGATTTTACTATGGTATTTAGCCCAAATAGGGGCTATAAGACTGCTTAAAAATTCAAAAGAATATCTAATCCTTATCCTAATTTTTATAATTAGGTAAGGTACTAATACTTTATTAACCAAATTAAATAGGTAAAGCCCCCCCTAGCAGAACAATTGAAAATGACATGGATAAAATGCTCGACACTTTCGGTAGGCGAAAAGGGCGAGACAAATACTTTTTCTAAATTTTTTGTAATTTTAGTTAGTAAATAGCAACAAATTGAAATTGCTTATTTCGAGAATTTTCCCTTATGCAGGAAATGGCTTTATCTTTCCATTGTTATACTGATGTGTTTTCTTTAATTTCTCAAAAGACACGGTGTTTCAACTTTCATTTTACATTGTGAGCGCAGTAGGTGCTACTAAATATATTTAAGTCGTGTTGGCTCACAAGTATCTGATATAGTCTTATGTCCTATTAATCAAAATTAACAAAGTACCGGTAGGGATTACAATACATCATGGAAGTTGCATAAAAAAAAAAATCATGCAATTAATTTTGCAAAGCATGACACGTATCCTTTGGTAATGGTAATGCTTCTAATGGCCTGTTGGAGTGAGGGAGCCTGAGCCTGTGATGATCCTAATTTCCTAAATATATATATATATACACAGTTAATTACATTAACTATCTAATTTCGAGCATGCTTTGTTGTAACTTAAAAATTCGGGCAAATTTGTATCAACCCCCCAAAAAGATTAGGTGCCGTACGCCTATATATATATATATATATGGGATGAATTTCACAATAAAACACGTGAAATGAATGAATGCTGCAAACCCACAAGGAAAAAGAAAAACGATTCCAAGGCCTTTAGTGTATTCAGAGCTACACCTCGTCAGGGAATTCCCTGACGAGGTGTAGCTCTGAATACACGAAAGGCCTTGGAATCGTTTTTCTTTTTCCTTGTGGGTTTGCAGCATATATATATATATATATATATATATATATATATATGATTTAACAATACAATAAAAATATCACGGAATGGACGTATTTTGGTACAATTCTTTGTGTTTTTATGGAATATAATTTCTAAGCTTGCGAAATCTGCTTTCAGGTGTTGTGTGATTGCATAAGAGTTGCGCATTATTATATTTCAGTAATTTTATGGCGATGAACATAATGATAAAAAACGCGTGTTAACCTCAATTAGCAATTAACAAATTAACAAGTATGAACCCCTTTGTATACGGAGACAATGTAATCTTATAATGGAAAAATATATAAGTGCTATAGAAATATAGAGTGATTATCCACTTTTTTTTTAATGCAGGAAGAAGGGGCCAAGGGCGAACGCCCGCAAAACGGCACGCACACTCCTATAGAAAGAGGAGAGAGAGCCGAAATCAAAGACCAGAGTTTTCGAGATGCCTGGACACTACGTTTGAAAGATTGGAGGTTAGAGACGAGGGAAAAGATGTATTGAGGGAGGTTGTTCCAGCGTTGACCGTTGAGTAGATGAAAGATATTGAGAATATCGATTAACCCTTGCATTAGAGAGTTGGACAGTTGTTCGTTTGTCTGTCTCATGTTCTCTCTCTATATGAGGCACTCTGGACCACAAGTTGCCAAGCGATAAAATTAAAAAATGGAGAAAAATGCAGTTAAAGTTTGTCAACTTGCAAAATGCCATAACTTCTGAACCAATAACGATATTTGATTGATTTCGACCATACGCACAGGTCCACAATCTGCTCCCTGACTCACCCACGGGATAGACTCAATAGAGGAAGGGTGGGGGAATATAGTGATATAAATAACTCAATTTTGGCTCCAATGGCGCCTGGCAGGTTTTGGTCCGGAGCGCCTCATGTATATTCAGAGAAGATGAAATGGTACAACGAAGAATAGGATGCTAAAAGGCCATCGTCCATAGTTCAGTGAGTAATACCATTTCCCTTTAAGCGAAGTGGAGACATTAAGGTCGGGGATTCGAATCCCAATGGTGTCCGTAATAATGTCAGGAACTAGCGCAATAGGCCGCATTAGTTGGCCTGAACGCTGTGCCAGTTTCTGGCCTTCCTCACCCCTTATATTATGATGCTAAAAAATAATCCCAATCCAAATATCACTCAACCCAGCCAAACACTGTCCAAAACCAGTCTGAGAAGCGGGGAGAAGGGATGCAGTGATGAGCCCGTTGCACGTAATGTATTTGGCTTAACCCATTTTCCTTCTTAAAGGAAGGGGACGTATTTTTCCCGGTTGGTGGCATTATCACACCACCCTCATCCTCCACGCGTCTCAGCGCCCTCTGGTGGACGAAAGACGCAAAACGGAACACCCAATACACTGACATAAGATGAGATAAGGAGACTATGGGGAAATCGAGAAAAGAGACTTTTATCACATACAGTAACTATATAATGAGACAACCTTAATCACTCAAAAAACGAGCGACTTAACATTAACTGTAATTTTAGTAGTCCAAATAGCTCGTACCCAAGATTAGGTTATTTTCTGTTTACTTATGCCACCATTTTAATTTACATTTGAGTTGTGTATCCTCTTTTTTTTATAGTAATGTAAACTGAAAATAACCTAACCTAGTATAAGAGGTACCGTATTTTCCGACATATAAGGCGCGCTTTTTCCCCCAAAAAGGTCTCAGAAAATCACCCTGCGCCTTATATGCTCAAGGTCAGGGTCATGGGTAGGCTTTTGATTACCGGCAAGTATTATATACTTTTAATTTTTTTTCAAGAATATGCCTGCGAAAATTGGGGGTGCGTCTTATATGCTCGTGCGCCTTATATGCCGGAAAATACGGTATTTGAACTTCCAAAGTTAATTTTAACTCATCATATTTTGAATGTAAGCTACGCAAAAGTATGACTGAAATATATACTCAAGATTCAAGATCAAATATATACTTTGATTTTAACTTATTATATATATATATTATATATATATATATATGACGATTGGTTAAGTCGTGATATTTTCGTTAGTTTTTACGAAAATATTACAACTAAACCTAACCAATCGTCACGAACGATTGACATTGGGGGTTTTAGTCTTCAGGTGATCTAAATTATTCAAGTACTAATAATTAATAATTTTTATATGCAATCTTCGAACTACAGTGTGTTCCATAAGTCTCTTTACCTCCCCCGAACCTTTTCCTAGTAGAATAGGGTGAGGGTAAAGGAACTTATGGGACACCCTCTACAATTCTTCCCTCAAAAATGCAATTCAAGAGTATTATTAATAGTTTAAATTCTAATCACGTTTACTATAACCTAACCTGCGTCAATTGGAAAAATAAATTGAGTGGATTTTCTTTCAACTTTTTTAAAGATTTACATACCGACCATTGAAACAGTCATTTGCCGAATCGAATTCGGTACATCCAAATACTTACCTGAAAAGAGAGAGAGAAAAAACAATTAAAATTTACAACACTCATATATAGGGTGGCCACAAACTCCCTTTGCATAAAAAATAAGGGCAACATACAGATATGATGTAATTTCACTGCAAAGGAACTTTGTGGCCACTCTGTACACCCTTACGTAATTATGGAAAAAAAAAAATGTCAGATTCTATAAAAATTAAATTAAAAATTATACGAACATAAAAAGTCATTAAGAAAACATAATTTAAAAAAAAATCAATTCATATAAATTGCGAAAATCTGAAACAAAAAAAAAAGAAAAAGGAGAGGGGGAGAGAGAGAGAGAGAGAGAGAGAGAGAGAGAGAGAGAAATATTCCAAATCCAGAAAAATCCAGGATTTAAATCCGACAGACCGAGAATCATCTCTTCTTCACACCGACATCATTCACGTGTTAACGGCTATAACGAACGGTTGACTTAAATAATTCATTTAAAAAGTCTCGAATCCGCATCTAAAAAGTCCTTTTGACTTGTAAACAAGTTTTACGCTATGGAGTCCCCCCACATTGACTACTTATTTTTCGAATCAAATTAACTTCCGTCCTTTCTATAAACACAATTACGGACTAAAATAGATTAATTTGAAGGGGAAAAAAAACCGAGAATAAATGAGATTGAATATCGGTGCCGATGACACGTGCTTATCGGCATTGTAAAATCGTGAGATCGGGAAAAATGCCACCATTCTTCACTTCCTATTCGGAAAAAAGGGACAAATAACACAGACGGAAAACTCTCTCCACATTGGAAAACGCATACCATACCATTTATATATATATATATATATATATATATATATATATATTATTTTAACTGCAAACAACACACAGTATAATTAATGTAAAGAACGACGCTTGTGTAGAAGAACGTTCCACACAAGATGAGGAGGGAGAACGAACAAATGAAAAATGAGGTAACCACCCGGGAATCGAACCCGGGATCTCCGATTGCCGGTCAAATATGCTATCCACTACACCATGGGCCTCGATTAATCAGAAGTCGTAATTCTCCTACATACGAGCAGAAACCAATGCCCTGAGGGGGGCACCTTCGCATGCCGTACATATATACACATTTTAACTGCAAACAACACACAGTATAATTAATGTAAAGAACGACGCTTGTGTAGAAGAACGTTCCGCACAAGATGAGGAGGGAGAACGAACAAATGAAAAATGAGGGAATGTAGGAGAATTACGACTTCTGATTAATCGAGGCCCATGGTGTAGTGGATAGCATATCTGACCGGCAATCAAAAGATCACTTGTTCGATTCCCGGGTGGTTACCTCATTTTTCATTGTTCGTTCTCCCTCCTCATCTTGTGCGGAACGTTCTTCTACACAAGCGTCGTTCTTTACACACACACACATATATATATATATATAATATGAGAGAGAGAGAGATTAGTTCAGACAAATTACACTCAAAGCGAGAATAAAAAAAAGGAAGATCAGGAGTTTTCTAGACATAAACAGGGTGTTCCAAAAGTCTTATCCCATAATGTATAATATGATATTAGCCTTTGGGGTAGGACTTCCGGGACACCCTGTATATGAAATTAAATGTACAAAAAATAATAGGAGCTATTGAAGAATAGGGACCCCAGCCTTCTTTAGTTAGCTTTATAAGGCTAACTAACGGAAATATCATGACCTAACCTAATCACTCGTTAAGGGTGTACAGTTAACCTAACGATTGGTTAGGTTAGGTCGTGATATTTTCGTTAGTTAGCCTTATAAGCCTAACTAAAGAAGGCTGGGGTCCCTATTCTTCAATAGCTCCAAATAATATATATATATTAGGGATGCACCGGAACCGGAACTTGCCGGAACTTTTAAAATGTTCCATCCGGAACCGGAACTTTAAGTGTTACTTAAACAACGAAAAAAAATGTTTTATAGGACACCCAGAAATGCTAGTATGATATTATTGGTCTTCGTCTCGGTTTTTAAACTAATTTCTAAAACTAAAGCCGTGAAATGAAGTTCAAGTAGGCCACTTTGTTTTATATGTTTACCACTTTTTAATACAGTGTTTTTTTATGTAGAAATACGACAATGCTTCAAGGTAAGATTCACCTTGTATAGTATTTTTCCAAAACTGTATGTCATATCACCTAAAATATATTAAGTTTAGCATTTAAGTTGTTTTATAAGTACCATCATAGCCTAATCCCATACATAGTATTTAATTATTAACCATAAAATACCTTTATAAGCTACATTATGTGAAAGAAACAATAAAGAAGCATTAAGAATTGCTTTTGTGTTACATCATGGATTGGACGAAGAATAAGGAACATTAATAAGAACATGTTTTAATTCATAAAAACAGTAACCAATATCACAATAAAAAGTTCCGGTTCCGGCCGGTTATTTTTCTAAAGTTCCGACCGGAACCGGAGCTTCATGAAAATTAGGTTCCGGTCGGAACTAAGTTCCGGTGCATACCTAATATATATATATATATATATTATATATATATATATATAAACGATTTTATTTTTAAAACAAATAAAATTCAGTGTTAAAAGACAAATAAAAAAAAAAAAATTTTCAATTGGACCACGCCAAAAAATGAAGGATTATGTTTCCTTGAAGTTAAAATAAAATATATATATATATATATATACACATTATTATATATATACATTTTATATATATACATTTTATATATATATACATTATATATATATACATTATATATATATTATACATATATATACATATATATATATACATATATATACATATATATATTACATATATATACATATAATATATATACATATATATATATATATATATATATATATATATAAATATATATATATATATATATATATATATATAATATATATATATATATATGGTGCAGCCAAATTACCTCCCAAAATCTTTTTTCAAAATTTGTACAATTTTGTTGGCAAAAGGTGCAATTTTATATAAATTGTACCCATTAAGTGGATATTTCTTCGTAATGGCTTGGTTGAGATGCCATAACCTTTGTTTTAATGATAAATTACCAAAAGAATTGAGACATGCTTTTATATATATATATATATATATATCAAGGTCTCTAAAGCGTTTGGACAAAACTACTCCTTTTCCATTCATGGGAATGAAAATTATATATTTCTTTTCACTGTTATGTAATATTTAATCCTATAATCTCTTTTATCTGTTTCATATAAGATATTTCAAAGTTCTTTGATGTTACAGTTCACAGTTCGCCATATATCGATTATTTGACATTCCTATACGGTCGTTCTACTTGGCCATTAACTCGACCCTGTAATGATTTTAAGAAAAGGCTTTTTAAAATATGTGTTATAAAATATACGTTGTAAAAATATTAACTTGAAGAAATACGCATTCTTTTACAGACGAGAGCCTTTTCTATACGCGTGAATTTGCGTAACGCTCGTATTCATAATTGCGTCTCTTATCAGAAGAAACATGATAAAATCGAGATAATTTTGGTGGTAGAAATTTCGTGTGCATTGTGATAACAGAGTAAAATATTTTCCTTTGAAAACTGTCGCGCAGGTTTTGTAGAATCATCAGAGCGTGTATTTTATATGTAGACAATCAAAGTATAGGGTGGCCACAAAGTCCCTTTGCATGAAAAACAAGAGCAACATTCAGATATGCTGTAATTTCACTGCAAAGGGACTTTGTGGCCACTTTGTATATGCATGGTTACTTCTGACAAATGATTCAAATGCTTCACTTAAGCTTATTTGTTTTACTGGTAAGCGTATTGACCAGTTAGATTCGATGTTGATTTCTTGATTAGTTGTTCTGACCAAGACTTTTTTTACGTGTGTGTAGAAACTTTGGTGGTCAAACGAAACTCGAAAAGGAATTAAAAATGTTGATCAACCAAGTATTTCTGTTCCACTTATATCTAAATCACAGATTTATTAAAAACTATTCTTTTTTTATATTTAGGAACATCACTATCAAATATTGAAATTTATCCATAATTATAAAAACTTTTATCTACGATACAGCTTTAAGTTCCTAGCTACATGTTAACCAAACTTCATCACAAACATTTTTACACCATGTTAACCAAACTTTATCACAAACATTCTTACGCCATGTTAACCAAACTTCATCACAAACATTCTTACGCCATGTTAACCAAACTTCATCACAAACATTCTTACGCCATGTTAACCAAACTTTATCACAAACATTCTTACGCCATGTTAACCAAACTTCATCACAAACATTCTTACGCCATGTTAACCAAACTTCATCACAAACATTCTTACGCCATGTTAACCAAACTTCATCACAAACATTCTTACGCCATAAGAGCATTTACCAAAATACTCAACGTATTCCCTCGTTTCTATTTATACGTGTACTGACTGCAAGGTTATCTATGTAGGACAAACAATTTTACAGTTAAAGGAAAGTGTAAACAAACAAACACAAACAAGAATACTCATCGATTCGAAACCACTCGGGAAAATACTTCCATCCCGTTTAGTCTCTGACAAAAAAAAATTAAATACAAACTTCACATATATAACAGGCCTCAAAATCCTGAAATCCTCTTGCGTCCATCATTTAAAGCCCACACTTAATAAACAAACACCCTCCATCCAACTGCACATCAATTAACAGCCACCAACCTGTTTACTGTTATCAAACCAACCATCTCCGTCTTCAATTTGACATGTTAAAATACAGGGTGTCCACAATATCTTGTCACCCCAGTAAAATACTAACTGATTATTGTTTTTCTTTCAGACCCATTTATCACTTAGATGTCCTGCTAGTTCTTGGTTAATCTTGACAGTTCCTATTGTGAACAGTTTCTTTTCCTATCTCAACAGAGACCTTTTTGGAGGAGCTGCACGATTGAATCGGTTCTGGAAGTCTGCAAGAATATTTTCAATGGTTTTGACATTTTACTGGGGTGACAGGACATTGTGGACACCCTGTACTTATATTTCATCCTAAAATTTTAAGCAAAATGGGGAGTTACTTAAAACTGTATCAAAATTTGGTGCTCTTCCAATACGTGCTCTACCGTAAAATTTACATTCCAATATGTGCTAACTAACAAAAATATCACGACCTAACCTAACCAATCGTTAGGTCAATTGTACGCCCTTGACGATTGGTTAGGTTAGGTCGTGATATTTTCGTTAGTTAGCACATATTGGAATGTAAATTTTACGGTAGAGCACGTATTGAAAGAGCACCCAAAATTTTAGTTAATTAACTGTTATTTAGTGTCAATTTGTTATTACAAAATTATTCACTATAGTATCATAATAGCCTTCTAGGAGCTATTGAAGAATAGGGACCCCAGCCTTCTTTAGTTAGCTTTATAAGGTTAACTAACGAAAATATCATGACCTAACCTAACCAATCATCAAGGGCGTACAGTTAACCTAACCATTGGTTAGGTTAGGTCGTAATATTTTCGTTAGTTAGCCTTATTTATAAGCCTAACTAAAGAAGGCTGGGGGTCCCTATTCTTCAATAGCTCCGCCTTCTATTTTAATTTAGCTACACTGTAAAAATTAAAGGTTTTCCTGCCATTAAATCATTTCTTTTACATCATACGAAGATATTACAATCTTAATTGAATAAATTAAATTTAATTTTTCAAATGAAAAGGAAACTTAAACTTACACATCCGAATCATTTTCAATTTTTCTTAAAAATTAAAATTAATTTACGTCATTAAAAACATAATAATTTCCTATGATATCAGAGACGTAACTACACCGTAATTTGGTGGCAGATAAGATGCCACCTGAATATTACTAAAGTTTTCCTTTATTTTTTTTTAAAGTGTATCGAGTACTCTTAAATTGAGAATTTCCGAAACGTTTGTGGCCAAAACAAATGTTTCTAGTTTTTGCTTTCGTCTTCCTCTTCCTTATTAAGTTGACACGGAGACTGAATTATAATGTACAGCACAGAGGTGGTTTCCTCCCCTCGTCGCGTGGGCCATGTCCCAAGCACGTGTGTGTGTGTGTGTGTGTGTGTGGTGTGTGTGTGTAAAAGAAAGCATAATACTAACGAAAAAAACAAGCAATTTAATTTCTGAACACCAGGACTCTCTTCGCTTTAAGACAAAGAACTGTGAGTTGCGAAGGATCCCTTGTGGAGCCGACGATCAAAACACCTTCCTTGTCGCAATTCATAAACTATTTTCTATCGTACATCCTGCATGGGCACAAAATTAAACAAGAACAAATCAGGAAGTAATCAATGGGCCAGTAGAGAACGTGTATATAAGAGGATAAAACAGCATCAAAAGCGACGTCCGAGAGATGAAGATGGAATTGTGAACAAAGAATGGAGCAAAGTAAGCTAGAGAAAAGGGTGATTGAAGCTATGACGTGATGAGGAAAGGTAAAAATCTCATTACACTCTATTCTAATACGAGTAAGGAAGCGAATATACTTTCTGGCTAATGGCCAAACACATTCTTTGTAGCAAATATATTTACAATTTTCCTTTCACTCAGAATTGGTGTACGTCGCATTTCAGTTTTATTTCATCTTGTTGGAAAAAACAAATTACACACACACACACACACACATTATATATATATAGATAGATATATAGATAGGTAGATAGTAGGATAGGTAGATAGTAGGATAGGTAGATAGTAGGATAGGTAGATAGTAGGATAGGTAGATAGTAGGATAGATAGATAGTAGGATAGGTAGATTAAAAAAATATTCTAATCCGGAAACCCAACAAAGCTGTTTCCTTATTCAATTATTTTGTAAAGGTGACCTTTTCCTTCCTTTTAAGTACTTAATTAATGTACCCCAAAATTTCATCGAATTAAGCTAAGGCATTATTCCATTATTTTACGCGTTACTAATTTAAAAAAAAATCATGTTAAAGACAAAAAATTAATAGAAAATAATTTAAAAAAAAAATTAAAATTAAAATAATTGTTTGGTTATATTAAAAAACAAAATTGACATATCTAATACGTAAAGAAATTTTTTTAAATAATTTAAAACAAATAGGAAGTTTTTAAAAACGAAAGTGAAAACGCACTTGGAAATAAACGCAAAAAAAAAATTATATATATATATATACATATACACAATTAACTGAACAATATATTCGTTGAGAGGCGTGAAAACAATCTCAATAAGTTGTCGAAGTTGAACATTTGATTGGCGTTAAAAAAGAAAAACAAAAAAACAATTTGTCTGAATCAAATTGGAGAGAAAGATCGCTTGTTGAAGATGTTTTAATGTGGCCTACATTTAGATTTTGGAAAGCCTAAGGCAATTGCAGTTTACAGAGTCCATTGTCAACTCAAAATCGGCAGTTTTTATGGAGAACCTTTCTGTGTGTGTGTGTGTGTGTGTGTGTGTGTGTGTGTCTTCATTTTACAGGTATGCGGATGAACTTCGCATTTCATTGTTGTCGTCCGTTTTACTGTATATATTCGTTGTAAAAGTAACTTCAACTCTGCCATTTTTCTTCTCCTCGCGAAAGAAAGTAAACCCTGAATTTGCCTCACCCTTTTTGTCCAAACTCCAAAGCAGCCTGAAAGGACAGGTCAAACGACCCGTGACTTTCTGAGTTCCCGGATGTTATGTAATTACAGAGGACTTTGATTTAGGTCCTTTTAGGATAAAGTTGATGTGACTCTTCGCTTGCCATCATCTTTTATAACCGAAATTGCCTATATGCGTCGTGTAAATGTGCATCTTACACGTCGCTTCTTTTATATCCGACGTGTATCTCGTACCTCTGATGTGTTTTTGTGATATCCTTTGACGACGTGTCCTTTCTCTCCATCCTTTTTTCGTGTCCTTGGAAAGGAAGAGAAAGGAGAGAAAGGTCGTCATCTGACATTGAATAAATTTCTTTTTCTTTTTTTTTCTTAAGTAAAGCAGGCCGACTGCTCTCAAAAGAAACTTTCTCCAGATTTAGTCTCTGGCCCGCGTGTCATTATTGTTTGAACTCTAAACTATTCAAGCTTACTACACTCGTGGATTGGGGGATGGGGGAACCTTCAAATATTTAAACCCCTTCTCACTGCATATTTAACCCTTAACTGGTTGAGTAGGGTACAACAGACCTACAGTGATCTGCCAAACCTATCGAACTGATTAAGGATTAACTACTTGCCTATTATTTTTGTCACCCATTTTAACGATTACTTATTTTTGAAAAGTTGGGTGTGTATAAAACGTTGCTGTTCCTGTCCTTCCTTCTTCTGAGATAATGTTATGTTTCTATTTACCCTGAAGGAATACCCCAAATAATACTCAAATCCGTCTCTACCGCCCCATTAAGGGTTAAAATTTGAATAATTTGGTCCAAATATACATAAAAATCTCCGTAATTTTTATAGGTGGAGTTTGAATCCACCCAATTCAAGGCCGATAGAATAATTGAAAAATGTATATAAATATTGATCTTTCCCTTAAATGTATTAAATTAAAAATAAGTAAATTATATTTCAATGTATATTAAAAAGAAATAATATACATAAAATATTTAGTTTCATTCCGCTCTCTGTCAAAATCTCCAACGAAAAATGTATATTTAAATGGAACAATTTTTTTCTATAAATACTCAAATTGTCTGTATAAAGGATGATTTTCGGTTTTTGTTCAGAAAAAAATATAAAAATTCTTGGTTACAACAATCAAAACATATGATTAAGTATTTGGCAACGAATTCAAATGCTTAATCCAACCATGCAAGAATTCCATGCACCAACCACGCTGAAAAAAAATGCTCGTTAGGCTATTACGAGTATTTTAATTCAAAATCACTTAAAATTGATCATATTTTTTTAAAACTGAATAAGAATTTGTTTACACTGAAAAAAAAACCTTTTTCGACTAATTAGAAGATTAGCCTAACAGTATTTTTATTTTCAGTGCAAACAAATTCTTATTCAATTTTCAAACAATATGAGTGATTTTGAATTAAAATAGTAGCCTAACACGAATATATTTCTCAGTGCATACTTAACTTTCTGGTAATAAACTTTTAAGCAGTTGTAGCAACCATTTAGCCTTGTATGGTCAGTAAATAATTTGGGTAATCTTGTAATTTAACCCTTTAAGGACTGACGGTACAAATTGCTAACGTTTCAAATACACGCATTTATAACTTAACCCTACAAAAAATTCAGGACTTAAAGGGTTAACGTCGCAAAATTTGTCTAGAAAATTTAACATAGCAAATTACTGAAATAAAAAACCCAGTAAAACTGATTTTATTTAGACCACATATTGTCGAGTAACGCAAATTATCAAATGATTAAATCGTGTCTATTTATATTTATTTCACCACATGAATTCCACAAAGTAGCTCGGGAATAGATCTGAGGTTGTACCAAATTGACGCCGCAACTTCCTCCTTCATTTCATCGGGCTTAACTATGTGCGTTTGAGCTTTAGGACGTCCTACTATGTTTAAAACTACCTCAACGGATTAGGACGTCCTGCTACGTTTAAAACGATCTCTACGGATTAGGACGTCCTGCTATGTTTAAAACGACCTCTACGGATTAGGACGTCGTGCGATGTTTGAAACGAACGACGTCTACAGATTAGGACGTCCTGCTATGTTTAAAACGACCTCTATAGATTTAGACGTCCTGCTATGTTTAAAACGACCTCTACAGATCAGGACATTCTGCCATGTTAAAACGACCGGGTCTACAGATTAGGACATTCTGCCGTGTTTAAAACGACCGGGTTTACAGATTAGGACATTCTGCCATGTTTAAAACGGCCTCTACAAATTAGGACATTCTGCCATATTTAAAACGACCTCTACAATAAAAATAAAAACAAAATTAATTTGCGATGTTTAAACACAACTTAAAAGTACACCAACCAAATTTGCGACGTTAAACTACGAGATTACCATAATTTGTAATCCAACTAAATATTATTATCCGTGCGCGCAAGATATAAAACCATACAAGGAAAGTACTGTATGTCCTAATCTAATCAGACTGAAATTAACTACATACTCTCTCTCTCTCTCATATCATATATATATATATATATATATATATATACTGTATATTCCGGTACGATAATTAAAACTAAAATTTGTCTAATCTAATTCAATTTCTCTTTCTTAGAAGAAAAAAAGAAGAAAAAAAGGAAAAAAAAAGTCTATAAACTTTTTCTTGTGATTTCCAATTCGACATTTGGAATACCAAAACAGATTATTATCCGATGGAAAGCACATATGTTTGTTTCATTAAATAATTTCAACCCAATCGCTTATTTCTCCAGCGATAAAATCACCCTTTTTTCACCCTCCCCCCCCTCATTATATCCGCTGAAAGCATAACAGACAGAATGAGTTTCATATTTTTATATTTTATTATCGTTATTAGTTTTTATATTCTAATACAGAATATTATATATATATATTATTATTATTATTTATATATATATATATATATATATATATATATATATATATATATATAAGAACTTATATATAGGGTGAACCAAATGTAGGTGGACAGTAAATGATAACGTTTATTTTGAGAATACATTTAATTTTTTTGTATACTATAATACAAAATAAAATTTAAATAAATTAGTTATAATATTAATATAATAAAACAAAAAACACCATAGTTATAATGAACACCATAGTTATAATATAATATAACACAAAACCGTATTCAACCACTGTCCACCTACTTTTGGTTCACCGTGTATATTAATATATATATATTCGAAGCAAAAGAAAAAGTTACTAGCGCTTTCAATGTGTTATTCCACACCCTTGTCAGTCCACTAACTATTTTTTATTATTCTATTGTAATTCAATATATATATATATATATATATATATATATATATATATATATATATATATATATATATATATAGGGTGAGTCAAAAGTCATGCCTCAAAAATAACTATACTGTACAGTAAATCCATTTAAGAAACACTTTCGATATATACACGCCTCGAAATCAACTCTAAATCTCTGCTTTTAAAAATAAATAAAAATAAAATAAAAATAAATTTCAAATTTGATTTTAAGTTTTTAAAATAAAATTCGAAAGATGAATTTTTGATGACGAATATTTTATTTTTCGCAGAATCTTGTGACTCACCCTGTATAATATATATATATATATATATATATATATTATATATATATATATATATATATAATGAATTCTGTAACTAAGTCAGGGAGAATAGTATTAAAACCGTTGAAAGATTAATGAAAATGGTGCTTTAAAATGTAATTACGATCAAATACTTTCGAAGAAAAAAATTCTGCGAAAAATAAATTATTCGTCATCAAAAATTCATCTCTCGAATTTTTACTTTAAAAATTTAAAAATCAAAATTTGAAAATTGTTTTTATTTTATTTATTTTTAAAAGCAGAGATTTAGAGGTTGATTTCGAGGCGTGGAAATATCGAAAGTGTTTCTTAAAATCTGAGAGAGAAAAGACCGATTATATTAAAAGGCTCACCCTGTTGCAGGTATGCCGATTGAGAATAAATTTTAAAAATTAAAAATTTAAAAAAAAAAATTGTTTAACATGTGCTCCGAAGAGAAAGTGTAAAGTGGAAGATGTACGTTTATTAAAAGAAGAAAAGGTTAAAAGTTTGGGAGGAGGAGTAATCAGGGAAGGGATTGAAATACCCATTAACCCCCCCCCCCAACACTACCCAGTTTTAAATATACTGTACACACGGAGAAACGGGAAGAAAAATGAATTATCACTCACTTTATCACTGACAATCACAAAAATAAAAATTCTATTTACGTTTTTCATTTTCATTTAAGGATAAACTTAAATATTTTTTTTCTCAAACCATTTCATGCCGATATTTTTGACAAATGTTTGAATTATTATTATTATTATTACTATTATTATTATTAGATAATATAAAGGAAAAATAAGATTTCCAACTAAAGAAGTATTTCATGTTGATTTGTAGGAAATCGGTAAATATAAGAGGAAGATATTAATCACATGTATGACCTTTGGCCAGATTTACAGTTATTTTTTTTTTTATAACTACAGAATGTTATTGCAAATTATCAAATGTTAAATAATTACATGAAGACGTATATTTTATTATGTTAACACACAAGAATAGTTAACACTCTTACGTAAGGACGTTCTCACCTATAACAATATGTAAGTACGCGCGTACACACACACACACACACACACACACACACACACACACACACACACACACACAGTTTTCGTCTGCCACTTAATAATTGATTAATGTAAATAAGTGGTAACCTGTCTCCTTCCTCTTATTTTCCTAAAGCAAATCTTTTAATCAAGAAGCTTTTTGTCATTGTAAAATAAATTCTTTTTTAAAACAACGAACGAAAATGCGGACCTCTGACAGAGACCTCTAGCGGCTAAGTTAAAAAAATTGCTACTTGCAGCGGACAGTGGAATCACTGTAATATACATAGACTGTGGCTCATACTGACATTTGTACACCATTGCAATTTAGCGACTTATTAGGGTTTTCAAAGTGCTTTTAAACCTTCTCTAGCTATCAACTTCAGTTTCTAATGCTATAATTATGCAAAAACCTGATTAGCATAACTTAGGCACATTACTGGTTTAGGAAATAGGCAGAAATCTGTAAATGAATGAAAATTTTCTTCTAACAGTTATTAAATTAATTCAATTAATCACTAAACCTCACCAAAACAGAGAGAGAGAGAGAGAGAGAGAGAGAGAGAGAGAGAGAGAGAATTTCCCCAGTAATAATAGGAAATGAGTGGAAATTTCCAGTCCTTGACAAATTCCAACCGAATCCCATAATGCTCTGCCGTCGTCGCGCGTGCTCAAAAACCAGCCCTCCTCCTCCTCCTCGCGTGTTATGTTTCTCTATGTGCAGTCTCATGTGCATTCGGAATGGCATGCAGATTTGTGAGGGAACGCGTCGGTATTAGAGGGAGGGAAGCCACCACTCGGGCCGCATTCCATCGTTGGAACGCTGCTTCGATGTTCGTCCCTTTCACTTTTCTTCTCCGACTCCAGTTGTGCCCATTGAGGGATTAATGCCAAATAACGCTTATAATAAAGGTCCATAAATGGGAACAGATAACGGTTATCAGTAAGGGGGAAAGAGAAGCATTTTCTGTCTATGTGCTTCGTTTTTTCTCTTTGCATATCTCTCTATCTAACGCTTATCAGTTTAAATTAACTAAGCTTTTTATTGAGCTTTTCTATAATGGAAACTATTGACGAATAATGAAAATGTCTTACAAAAGCTTTATTACGTTATGCCACGGGGAATTTAAGAGCGCACCAACAAATCTGAAGGCATATATATATATGTATATATATATATATATATATATATAGCATTATGCCAACTAAACTATTAAAGTTATTAAAAATTTAAATTTAAACTAAAGTCTAAGATGTAATTAAAGCAACGACGAACTTCTAAAAGTTCGTTGCAATCATTCAACAAATAAAACGAAATTTTTTTTTAATTGTTGGAGAAAGGTCTGAAATTTCAGGTATGGAAAAAAAACGACAACAACTGCAGTTGAGTCATCCTTAAGGAATTTTCATGTATTTCGTGTGAATGTATTCACGATAATAATAATTAATAATTAATAATAATAATAATAATAGTCTGTTCTCGTGCTATTTGCGTAACTATTTTTAAATATGACCACTTGTTATTAATGTAAAATTAACGAACCATTCATAATATTTAACTATAATAATTACCAGAAAAACTATTATCACTTTAAGTCAGAGAATGTTCCCTGCAATTATTTTAATAAAAATGATCAATGAATTAAAATAATGGGAAAAAAAATAATAGTTTTTAAACCACTATCGCTTATAAGAAGCCGCTTTTGTACACGGTTGCAATCCAATATCTTGTTAATTTCGACTAATTTGGGCATCATTTTCAATATTAAAATGCAACTTTGTTTAAATTATCTTACCGAGCTCTTATATTCGAAAGTTTTTGATAAGATATCGTATGCCCAACCCCGATTCGTTTATACCCAATGCTATATATAAGCGGATAAAGAAAAAATATCATTGATAAATTTCTAGAAACGCCAAGGAAAAAAACGAGAAGTTATACAATTTTTACAAGTTAGGAATTATTTTTTCCCTTTTTAAAATGAATTTCAAATCAAAATTCATCGACACGCCTTAGTATTTAGCTTTATTTTATTATTATTTTGTGTGTGTACACCTGTGTGTTACCTGCATGAAAAGGTCATTAGCATAAGACCATATTAGGAACCATTAATAGAATAAACTTTCGTTTTCTTTCGCGAGGCGATGAGACAAAAAAAATACATAAAGAGAAAAAGAGTAAAAAAAAAAAAAAAAAAAAAAATTAAAATAGCGTTGAAAGCACGCAAAGATCAGTCGCTTGAGCTGCGCAAGAAACGTAACCTCGCGGTTTCAGGGTTCAGATCTGTAGTTTGACCTCCCCTCGTGGGGGTCACTAAGCGAAAAGATACGAAGAAAGATAAAGGGTATAATTCCACACCCACATCGAAGAAAGTTTAAAAATAAGGTATCCTCAGCGCAAATGCAGTAACGGTACGGCGGTACTTGACTCAGTCATGTTTTATTTTTACGTAAGAAGGAGGAGGGGCCAAGGGCGAATGTCCACAGAAATGCCCCAACCCACGGAAGAAAAAGAAAGGCAAAACCAAGATCCAAAGTTTTCGAGATGCCTGGACACTCTGCGTTTGAAAAATTGGGTGGGAAAGATGAATGAGGAAGATTGTGTTCCAGAGTTGACGTATTAAGTAAATGAAAGATTGAGAATATCAATTAGCCCTTGAATTAGAGAGTTGGACAGAAAAGGAATAAGAATGTGTAGAAAGTCTGGAACTGCCTGCTCTCCTCAAATGAAGAAGCATGCAGTTAGGAAGTTCAGAAAAGCAGTGTCCGTTATAATGTGAAGAGAGAGTGAGACAACACTGCAGCAAAGAGAGATTAGGATTGAAGAAAGTCAGTAAGAGGCGAGGAAATAATGAGACGAAAAGCCTTTGATTCCACCGGTCAAGTAGAGCTGTGTGGGTTGAGCCACCCCATACTTGAGAAGCGTACTCTATACAGGGACGGACAAGACCCCTGGGCAAAGATAGCAGCTGAGTGGTGGCGAAGAAACTGCGGAGCCACTACATCACACCTAATCTTGGAAGCTGTTTTAGAGAGAGAGTATATTATGTGCTCTTTCGAAGAAGGATCACGAGAAAAAGAAACACCAAAAATGTTAAGAGAAGAGGAAGGATTGAGTTGTGTATTGTTCACGTCAAGAAGAGAGTCGTGTGGAAAATTGTGACGAGTAGACAGATGAATAAAGAGTTTTTTACTGTAGAAAATGAGTTTTTGACAATAGAAAGAGCAGAGGTCAGGTGCATCATAGCCGTCCCACGCGAAGCGTGGAGTGACTCTTGAGAGGGACACTTTGTGAAATGGGTGGAGAAGTGAGGGGTGGAATCATCAGCATAGGAGTGGATAGGACAGGAACTTCAACTTGAAAGACCATTAATAAATAAAAGGAAGAGAGTGGGTGACAGGACAGAGCCCTGAGGAACACCACTATTAATAACTTATGGAGAAAAACAGTGGTCATCTACAACCGCAGCTATAGATCGTCCAGAAAGGAAATCAGAGATGAAGACACAGATAGAAGGATAGAAACCGAAGGAGGGCAGTTTCCAAATTAAGGAATTAAGGATTTGTGCTAGACTCTGTCAAAAGCTTTTGACGTGTCAAGCGTAATAGCAAAGGTTTCACCAAAATCTCGAAAGGAGAATGACAAGAGTCGGAGATATGCAAGAAGATCGCCAGTAGAGCGTTCTTTGCGGAACCCATACTGTCGATCTGAAAGAACATTGTGAGTATAGAGGTGTTTAAGAATCTCCCTTAAGGATGCACTAAAAAAAACTTAGAAAGGAAAGAAATAAAGCAATAGGACGATAGTTGGAGGGTTGAGAGCAGTCACCCTTCTTTGGGACAGGCTGAATGAAAGCGAACTTTGAGCGGGAAGAGAAAGTACAGATGAAAGACAAAGATGAACGAGTGCCTAGGCAGCGTGTTAGCACAGAAGCACATTTCTTGAGAACAACAGGAGAGACCTCTTCAGGACCGTACTCTTCCTAGAGGTGAGCCCAGATAAGGCAGGAAAAACATCTTTGGAAGAGATTCTAATTTCAGACATAATTAAATCAGAGGGAGGAGGAGATGGAGGAACAGCACAGGAATTATCCAGGGTTGAGTTGGAGGTGAAAATCACAGCGAAGAGTTCAGCTTTATCAGGAGAAGAGACGGCAAATGAACCATCGAGATGGAAAAGATGCGGGAAAGAAGAAGTAGTAGCAGTAGAGTTGTTAGAGAGGTTTTGGCTAGGTGCCAGAAAGAGCGAGAATAATTAGAATTAGATAGGTTTTCACATTTTGTCTGGTGAAGGAATTTCTGGCTAGTTGAAGAACAGTTCGCACGATTCCGGGAAGAAATATAAACTAAGTGAGTCAGGAGTTGAATGGCAACGTTGCCTTCTGAAAGCCTCCTCTTTGTAGCAGATAACATTAGAACAAGCAAAGTTAAACCAAGGTTTTATTGCATTAGTAGTTGGTAAAGAATACGGAATGTATGCCTCCATGGCCAAAAGAATTACCTCCGTGATGCGCTCAGCGATCTTGGAGGGGCCCCGGCTACGGAAGCAGTAATCATTCCATGAGAAATCAGAGAAGTACTGCCTGAAGGCCTCCCAATCAACAGTAGTGGCAAAGGCGCATCTTATTGGGAGGATCCAAAGGCCGAACTGGAGCGATAGGACAGGAAACAGATATAAGATTGTGGTCGGAGGAGCTGCTCAACGGAGAAAAATGCTTGACAGAGTAAGGAGGAGGTTGAGTAGTAAGAAATATATCCAGAATGTTGGGCCTACCTCCAAGTAGAGGTCTGTACAATCTGCCTCTGTCATTCAGGATAGAGAAATTATAAGCTAATTCACCGGGGATGTCAGTGAAATGGAAGGAAAGCCAAACGTGGTGGTAAACATTGAAATTTCCTAAAATGGAGATTTCAGCGAAAGGGAAGCTGCATAGAATATATTCCACTTTGGAAGCGAGGTAGTCAAAGAGCTATGGATAGTCAGTAGAATTAAAAGAAAGGTAGACAGCGCGGGTGTATTTAGTTTGAGATTGGCACGTAAGCCGTAGCCAGAGTATGTAGAATTTGAGAGATTCAAGTTGGTGGTGTTCAACAGACTGGAAATTTGAGGAAAGGCCACGAATGTTGCAGTTTATGAAAAGTGAAGGCGGCAGAGGCCCAGGACATCTTGAATGGGCAGTAGCAGAACCAGACCCACTGCCTGGGTCTGCGTTCCCGATATAGGCAGGGGGGAGGCCGGAAGTGGGACCATTTACGGTGCCTTCCCAGAGAATTCCGAGGCTCTTGAAGACAATGCCATTTTTTTTTAATTTTGAAAAGACTGTGTGTAGTGTGTAAGAATAGATGCATGTGAGGAATAGGGTAGAAATGTGTATTTGAGAGCATACCGAACTGCTCACAGGATAGATGAGACACGGACAAAGATCAGCTAAAGAAGACAGTGGCAGGAGAAACGGGAGTTCCAGCACTCCCTATCTCCTGCCTAACATACCCCCCCCCCCCCCCCGAGTACTTCCCTGGTCGATTGGTATGTACAATCTCCTTTTGTTACAATATATATATATATATATATATATATAATATATATATATATATATATATATATATATATATATATATATACACCCGCTCAGTTCTACTGCAGTTCAAAACTTTTTTTTCAATTCAAGTTCTGAACTTTCTGATTGAACGCAGATTGCAATAATCTCGTGATCATTCATCATCGAAATGCATTTTTCGAGAGTTAAAACTGAGTTTCGCGCGCACCAGTTTTGAATGCGAATATAAACAACGCCTTGACCATCTTTCAGCTGAAGAAGCAACACGCATTTCGGATGCATTGAAAGTACTACTGTATATGCACGGATGGATTAACATAAATAACGCTATAGGGACAAGAGGTCTCCTAAGAAGGTATAGAAAATTGTCTTGCATTAGCTGGAGTAAATAAGAGAATGGCAGTGTAGCACTTAAATTAAGGGTTAATAGGAAATTTCTATTCTACAATGAAGGAACACTTACACATTAATTCTACTTAAGTGCTCATATACATAATGTAAAAGTATATATAAATGTTTACACACACACATATAAATATATATATATATATATATATATATATATATTATATATATACACAGGGGTTGGACAGAATAATGGTAACACTCGCATTTTCGGTGTTGTATTTTCTGATATCATTAATGGCGTTATGTACTTTATTAAATTAATATGTAACTGCATATAATATTGAGAACATCTTCTATTTTAATATGTTCATATTGGTTTTTCATATTCTTTTAAAATAAATAAAAATATAGCGCTTGGAAAAGATGTTACTGCCTGTGAAAGGGGCATGATAGTAGGAGCCCGTTTGGGTGGTGTTTCAGTAATAAAAGTCACATAATTGCTCCTGTATCTCGAGGAACAGTCCTCAAGGTTATGAATACACGCAAAAGTAATAAAAAAAAGAACATCAAATAAGGAATATAGTGAGCGTAAAGCAACTCTGACAGAATGCGACAGAAGAACCTTATATGATAATTATAAGTTGTGAAGAATCAATCAAAGAATGTTGCATCAAAACCTTTTTGCTCAAAATTAACAATAGTTCGCAAAGACCGGTGTCAGTCATAACTACGTTATGGGAACTGTAGTAAAGCCTATTTTAACCAACCAGTACCAAAGTTCTAATGAATTGGAGTTGGGGAGAACAATGGGAACAATTCTGTGCTTACTTGTAGTTTTTTTTTAATTTCTTTCCATGTATTCACTCATACCTATGGGACTGTTCCTCAAGGTGCGGGACAATCACGCAACTTTTAATATTGAGACACCAACCAAACGGGCTCCTACTATCATGCCCCTTTCACAGTCAGTAGCATTTTTTCCAAGCGCCATATTTTTATTTATTCTACAAGAACATGAAAAACCAATATGAACATATTAAAACAGAAGATGTTCTCAATATTATATGCAGTTACATATTAATATAATAAAGTACATAACGCTCATTAATAATATCAGAAAATACAGCACCGAAAATGCGAGTGTTTCCATTATTCTGTCCAACCCCTGTGTGTGTGTGTGTGCATTTTAACTGCAAACACGCAGTATAATTAACGTAAAGAACGACGCTTGTATAGGAGAATATTCCGCGCAAGATGAGGAGGGAGAACGAAACAAATATATATATATATAAATTCTTAAATATTACATATTTCATAAATGCTGAAGTATTAATTTGAATTTCCCAAAGGAAATTTTGAAAGTGTTCAGAATGCTTTTAAATCAACTTTTATTTCGGCTTTTATTTTTTTGTGTTTATATTATAATAATTATAACTTACACATAAAGTGATTTTGTGTCGTGCGACCAAATATTGCGCAAAAACTGTGCTGACAGATCGCTAATCCTGTTTTATGGATTACTCTTAAGGCGTAATTTTAATCCCCTTTTTGGTGAAATGAAACTTAAATAAAGCTCGAAACGCGAGTAAGGTCGCGTGTACTGAATGTTATGACGTTATATACCGTTATAACACCCCCCAGTCCCCCACCTGCTACCTCGAATGCCCCTTCACGAGATTACGCATGATAAAATACTCTAAATAATACCCTAAATATTATCTTATATGGAGTATTCTTTGCGGGAATGCGCTGTGCATACATAATGCTCTTGGCATTCCCGTCCCCATTCCCCCCATTTCCCCTCACATCGTAATGTATCTTGTATGCTATTATTACATAGTTCAATAGAGAAAGGAGAGCATTGGAGAGGTCACTAAGAACTTCACGAAACTGGGTACCATGCCAAGAAAGGATGGATCATTTGCACTTTTACCTCAATTATTCAGGTAAGTTGTCAGTCCACTCCTTTTGCCCGTTTTGGGGGGCGTGGGGTAGTTTTGTACAAAAATTTTTCCCTCTTACTGAGTTTTTCGTGCATTTCTTTGTGATTCTCAGTTCGGGAAGATCGTGAGTGGGTTCGACACTTGGATTCATTCGGATCGAATACATTATAAAATTAATTTAAAAAGGACAATAAATCATTTTTACATTTATCTTTTCGACCTTTTAAGTATCGATCTAAAACAACACCCGAAATATTGACCAAAAACTTGTAAGAAAAAATGTTAATATGAATCACTGTAAATTTCATAAACTGTGTTTTGACAGTGAAATTATTGGTTCAATTCTGGGTAGAAAAAAAAAAAAAAGAAAGAAAGAACAGTCTTGGAATTGATCGACAGTCGATCTCTGAAGGACTTAAAATCGTGGACAAACTGAATACTTTTTCGGGTTGTGTGATAACTCGAACGGAATTGCATAAGAGAATGAGCCCAGTAAAGCCTAAAGCTTATGGCTAAATTAAATAAAATAAATAGTCCAGCCTCACAATTATTTATGTCATTGTAAATTATAAAAATATTGTATTTATTTTAATAATAATAATAATAATAATAATAAATAATAATAATAATAAATAATAAAGGTTATTTAATTCAATTCAATTTAATCGTAATGATTACTTCAGTTTGTCCCTTCCTTTCAGAATAGTCGCTTTTTGTCCTCCTACTTTATACCCCACTCAGCAAGAAATGGGACCTTTAGTAAACGTAATAAACATTATACAATGTCAATAAAACGTTTACTAAAACGTCCCATTTTTTGGCTGGGCATGATTTCTGTGACAAGACAACTCGGTAACGTTAACCATGCTAATGATGTCCTTTTTAAACTTTCAGCAGAACATACTATCTATCCCGATTGTCTTAAGAACTCGAAGGTCGGGGTTTTTTTTTGTATATCAGAATGGACCACAGAATAAACCACAGAGTGAACCAAGAACAGATTTTACTAACTATGAACCAATACCGACTCTTCCTAATTGAAATAAAATTTTCGAGACTTTGCATATAGAACACTCATCATTTTTTATGATAATTTCCACAAACCAGTTTCGATTTATGCGACATAATGATAAGGGACAGGTCGCGTTAACCTTGTTCAATAAACTCTGTAGATATCGTATTAGGAAGCCAAATCTTAGCTTCATGGTTCCTATATGCACAGCAGACACGCAGCAGTTTCCATTAACTGAATTAACATAGATAATTCCATATACTCTACCGTGGTCACTGGTCTGATGACTCGAGAGATTCTCGATTGTAAGTACCATCTGGATGAAATAGATTGTAATCATGTCATGGAATTTACTTTCCTCCCTAACATCCAATTGGATGAGATCTTCTATATACATCCAATTGGATGAGATCTTCTATATAGGCTAACTCGAAGTTTAAAGTTATGGTACATACTTAAAATAACCGTTTTGATGCGCAAATTACCTAATTTTAATCAACCACACTCGCTCGTATAATGTCCGAAGAATCATCATCTTTATTCAACAACATTTTAGGGTTAACCTCACTCTTTCTGATCCATAAAAAGGAATGTTTTGAAATTTAACTATATATATATATATATATTATATATATATATATAAAAGGATTTTCTAACTAGAATTCCTTCTAACAAATGATCGTCACCTTCACTTGGAGCCTTTAAAAGATATTATGGAAACTATTGAATACATAATTATAAGATTAACATCAATTCAAACCAGATGTTATTCATGTTGACCAGTTTTGGATTTTGTTCGCAGAATTAGTAAAAAAAAAATAATAATAATAGTAAATTTTAATATTTCCTTTGAAATTTTGCTTTTTATATAACAAAATTTAAATTTAAACAATATGGCTTAAAAGTTTATATATATATATATCTTTTTTTTAATAATATAATCTCATGATTTCAAATTATTAAAAAAAAATAAAAACGTTCAAAATTAATTGAAATCCAATTATCCAAATGAAATATTAAATTTTATCAATAATTATGAATTATCAAGTGAATAATATAATTAAAAGTCTTCTGAAGAACTTTTACACTTTGAATCTTCTTAATTTAAGAGTAATTTTAGTTTTAAAAAATATTCCTTTTTAATAAATGAATTATATTAAATTATATGAATTATATTATGAGCAAATTAATTAGGATCCTTTTATTAAGTAGCGTTAAAATCTCTCTCTCTCTCTCTCTCTCTCTCTATATATATATATATATATATATATATATTATAAAATGTATAGTGTGTGTGTGTGTGTGTGTGTGTGTGTGTGTGTGTGTGTGAAAGGAAGAACTAAAACTTTTATACAGAAAGAGAATCTGCAGTACAGAAAAAGTCTTTGAAAACAAAGTATAGGAAAATTAGTAAACGAATACTTACAAAAAAAACTAATGCTGTAGAGTCCATTCACACCATGCATCCATGGTATCCAAGCACGCAATAGAGGAAGATATAAAATAAAGGACAGCAATAAAGCCTTGGCTACCTGTAACTAATTTACATTATGCGAGGGTTTTTTATGTTTATTTATACCAAATAGAAAAGAAAAAGCATCATTCAGTTCATTGTTGCATCATCACATCATTAGTTCACCACAGACCGTTCGTGCTCACACACCATAAATCTGGGTAAATTGTATAATAATCTCTCGCATAAAGACCGGATTTCAGTTGTATATTTATAGGATGAGAGAGACTTCCCTAGGCTATATTCTCCATGAAGAAGGATCAAAGGGATCTCTCCCTTAACGAGACCCCACCAAAGCACAGTGTTTTGTGTGTGTGTGTGTGTGTGTGTGTGTGTGTGTGTGTGGCCATAACACACCCACAACAACATATCAGAAACGTAGATTGAATCTTCACGAATTCGAAAACAACGAATTTACGGTTCTTCATTTATTCCTAAGTAATAATAATAGTAATCATTTTTGAAGTTGTTCAATCTCCTTTGTATAACATCTAAGGTTAAACGAAGGTAATACTTGAACCAATGACCTTCAGATTAAAAGACCGACTCTTTACCACTAGGTTACCCTGGAAATTACCCAAGCAGTTTTCCTCAAATTCAGTTTCCTATATTTGGAGGATTTTTGACTGCCGAGAATCTCTCTGAAACTTTCCATCTTTACCAACTCTCGGTGTTCTAAAACCAGACCCGGCCAGCGCCTCCTATTATATTTACTAGGCGAACAGGAACGTTACTGCTTCCCATACTGGAAAACTTGCCTTTAATTCGGTGGATATCTAACTCCCAAGACTTTCCATCAATTAAAAATAACAAAAACATAAAGCTACCGAGTGAGAATTTTTAAAATTAGACCTGACCAGCACCTCCTTTCCAACAATTACCAACAAAACTGAGCATCCCTTCAAATTCCATTATGAAATTTTAATATCGCATATGGCGGCTCTATACTGTAATTTAGATATTAAAAAAAAATTATTTATATTTAAAAATTTATGTTTTTAAGCCATAATTCCATAAGCTAACGTTAGCTACGACGGTTTTAGGCGAATTTGTCTACAACAATTTGTCTAAAGATACAATTCATCTACAACAATTTGTCTACAACAATTTATCTACAGCAATTAGTCTACAGATACAATTTATCTACAATAATTTGTCTACAGATACAATTTGTCTAGAGAAACTATTACTAATATTGGACCTAGTATGTTTCATAGACTGCTCTCGATTTTCCTACGAAATTGAAAACAAGGGTAGTCGATGACTCTGATTTTGTTTCTGCAATCGGTTTTCTTGAGAAACCTAACCTGACCCAACCTGACCCAATCGAGTTTCTTATACTATTGTTTTTTTGCAAGATATCGCACTAATTCTTGTCATTTTTTATGAATTTGCATGGCGTAAGCGCCACACCAGCTCGGACTTATTCAAAAAGATGTTGGAGTGTATTGCGTCGTTTAAGTAAATTTATTCAATATCCAATAACATTTTTCTTTATCATTTCTCAAGAAAACCGATTGCAGAAACAAATTTTTCATTTTTTTGAAAAAATTAATAATTAACATCAAATAGCTTTCATTTTTCCTCTAGACAAATTGTGTCTGTAGACAAATTATTGTAGATAAATTGTATCTGTAGACTAATTGCTGTAGATAAATTGTTGTAGACGAATTATATCTTTAGACAAATTATTGTAGACAAATTCGCCGGACACCAGCTACGACAATGGTTAAGCACCCTTCTTCCATCAAAAATAACAAGGAAATAAAATGGACATCAAAATTTTACCTAAAGTGTGTTTCGCTACATTTAACGCGTAATTTCACGGTTTTTTTTTTAAATGTTTTTACATTCATTCATTTTACCTTCATTGTTTCATTTCGAAATAAGTTCCGAAACTTCTCTAAATCTACTACACAAGGTGGAGCCGTAATGTCAGCAATATATTTTTAAATAGACTCTATAATATTCTATTTTTTTTAACAATAATGAACTTATAGGGTACATAAGCAAAATTATATCTCTACAGAAGGTTGACAAAAAGGAAAGAGATACTTTTGGGAATTTTTTCCATACTCTTTGATTTGATAATAAAAGTCAATAAACATTAAAACACTGAATCAATATATTTAGAATAGTGTTGCTTTGCCCCTTCCATTATGTAAAGGCGACGGGCGTTCTGGCATTCCAGTGGTGAGTTTTGCCATTTGTTCCCGAGGTCAATCATCGTGGTGTCTATTTACTTTTGTCAACTCTCTCTCTCTCTCTCTCTCTCTCTAAGGTAGGTGGATTGATAGGTAGGTGGATTGAAAACTGGCTGAGGAATAGGCGGCAGAGGGTGGTAATTAAAGGGGCTAGTTCGGGTTGGGCTTCGGTCACTGGTGGGGTTCCGCAGGGTTCCGTTTTGGGGCCGCTGTTGTTTATCATTTACATAAATGATATCGACGGTGGCATCGTCAGTCGGATCGCCAAATTCGCTGATGACACCAAGCTTGGGGCCAATGTTGGGACGCCCGAAGCGATCGAGGAACTGCGTGCGGACCTAGGCAGGATAGGAGAGTGGTCCGAAAAATGGCAAATGCCGTTTAACTTGGGTAAATGCAAAGTGATGCACATTGGCTACGCCAATCCCAAGTCGGACTACTCGATGTTGGGTAGTAATATCGAGGTGACTGATTTAGAAAAGGACTTGGGTGTGCTAATTAGCAGCGATCTTAAGTTTACGAAACAGTGTGTAGAGGTGGAAAAGAAAGCCCAGAAACTATTGGGTTATATCAGGAGGCAATTTCAGTTTCGGAACGAGGAGATTGTGCTCTCACTGTACAATTCCCTTGTTCGGCCGCACCTGGAGTATGCTGTGCAGTTCTGGTCGCCCACCCTCAGGAAAGATATTGAGAGGCTGGAGCGAGTGCAGGCGAGGGCCACAAAGTTAATCCCTTCCGTTAGGCATATGGGCTACAATCGACGGTTACGCGCCCTGAACTTGTTTTCGCTTGAAACTCGGAGGCTGCGCGGTCAACTGATCGAGGTTTTCAAGCTCTTACGCGGGTTCAACGATGTCGATTTTAGAAGTATGTTTAGTTTAAATGATAACCCAACTCGCAACAATGGTTGGAAGTTGGATTTGAAACGGTTTAGGACTAGTGTGTGTGGGAATTACTTTACGTATAAGATCTGTGACACATGGAACAGGTTACCTTCGGAAGTTGTGAACAGTTCCTCTGTGGATCAGTTCAAGAAAAGGGTAGACGAAATCTTGCACACTATTTGAGTGTGTAAAGACATTTAGGACCTCAGTCTGCGGAAATTTCTTTTCCTATAAAATAGTTAATATCTGGAACCAACTTCCCTCAGAGGTTGTTTCCAGTCAAAGTGTAAATGTGTTTAAAAATAGGCTAGACAAAGTACTGAATACTCTCATAGTTTACGACTAAAACATATGAAAACTCTGCAGGAGATCGCTTGCACGGTGTCTCTGTGAGCAAGGTAAATATAGAGCTATTTATATATTCTCCACTTTCCTGTAAAATTTCCTTGGCTACTTTTCCAGGGTCAAGGTATTTTCTTTTTTCCGTACCTGCCTCTGGCAGGGAGGGAGCGGAGGGTGGGGAGAGAGCCTTCTACTTTTATATCCAGTTTTCTACTACTGCTAGGATAGTTGAAAGAAAAATAAACTTTTACAAAATTTTCCCTGGCACCCGTTGCCATTGGTACCTCCTCGGTATGGGCCGCAAGGCCTTTTGAGGTACTTCTTTTCCTTGTAACTCCTTGTAACTCTCTCTCTCTCTCTCTCTCTCTGGGAACTTAAAACAGGGTTCACATGATAACTGATTAATGCAATGACATATTTCTACATTTTTAATCGTGTTGCGTTTATTCCTCAATTGTAAAATATTAGACTATAATTTATTATACCTACTTCACTATCATTATGAATGGATGTTTTGAGAATAGAAAATATGTACATACTGTATGTATGTATGTATGTACAGTATGTATGTATGTGTTTGTTTTCAGTCTGAGTTCAAGCGTCGTACCCACCCAGTGAGATTGGCAAATGGAGTTCTTAGATAATGTATGTATTTATGTATGAAAGTATGTACGTAAGCAAAGCTGTAAGTACGTATGTATGTATGTATGTATGTATGTATGATGAATAGATTAGCAAAATTAGGCTTCTTTGTAGGGGGTTATCAAAAGATTTTTGTTAAGAAATATCATGAATGTATTTTGATACGAAGTCTCTCTTTGGCCTAAAAATTGAAGTTTAAAAAGAAATGACGCTAATGAACCCCTTCAGTGTCTCATGAGGTACCTTCTTCTTTGAAATTAGCAAGTTGTTAATATAAAGGAACTGATTTAACGTTCTTAACACAATTTTAATTAAGGTTTCGTTAATTTTTTTTTATATACAGTATTATTTTCAAAGACTCTTACAAAGTGTCCCCATATGTGGATAAAGGCCATTCTGGGACCTGTATGACAATCCCATTGAGAAAAAAATGTTGCCTTCTCTTATTTCAACGGTGCACAATTTGTCCATATATATGGACAAGAGGTACTTGTCGATATCATAAAGTCAACCATTCGGATGTCAGACATTAACACTTAACAATGTGGCAGGCGTAAAATTATCCACTAACTTGAACCAAAGAATTAAAAGGGCTAAAATAGCTTTGTCAATTACAGTATTTTAAAAGTGAAAACATAAAAATGGTTTTAAAAATATAAAATTAGCCAAATTCACACTACATATAATTTGCATATATAAAATTGTATCCATGTTATTTTAGATAGGAGAATGGACAACCTTTGTAATAACAAATCTTACGGGACCGTGTTTGAAGCCTCAGGCAGTTTGATTTGCTTCTCTCTGGGACTTGTTAGCTATTCTGATTTTTTTTGTTTTTGTGATGGAATATTGATAAGAGCTTCGTATAGACCCTACAAGGTAAAAATAATATATAAGATCTACGTGCTAGGCCTATTAGGTGAAGTTTGGTTAGGCTTATTAATAGGCCTAACTTATAGGCTGACGTGTGTCCATGTTTGTAGAATATTGAAGTTTGGCCTAAGCTAATACCAAGATGACTGCCTGTACTGGGTATCTTAAGCCAGTGTGATGATCATCCTACAACATAGGCTTCATAAGTTTATTTGTTTTGATACTAAGAACCTTAGAACCCAACTTTATGGAAGATGTTTCTTATAGATTAGCCTATAAATAGGTTATGGAATCCCACATCGTATGCTTAAATCGATAAACATACAATACTGATCTTGTATTCACACCTTATATTAGAGTGACAGTAATCCATTCGCTCAAAGACTTTACCAGTGCTGGTCTTTAAGTTTAGGGTACCTTCAAGTTTCGTATACAATCTCAAAATAGGCTATAGCGTGCAGAATTTAGTGTTAGGCTTATTGTAAGGCATTTACGTTAAACAAATATAGGCCTAGGCTGCAGTTAGAAGTATGCCTACCTTGCATAGTATGATTTATAGGACTTGCTTCTCTTTATAATACTTTCGTAGATCTCGGAGAATGAAAGGCGTGTTTAACGCACTAGATATCACTACAAATATGATAAGCCTACACTGGTGCTTCCTTTCACCATCATACATAGGTCTACGTACAATGAGAAAACATCAAACTGACTTTTCCCAAAGAACTAAAGACCTCATGATAATGGGAACATTTTGATCCCGTACTAAAAAAAAAATAAATGTCTTTTAACCAAAGAAGCGTTTAAGGATGACATGCAGCGAGATAACTTGACATCACTTATCCAGAAAAGTTTTATATTTTTATAGAAAATGTTTTAGCTTTGTTTGAGAATGCTAAGAAAGTTACGTACCGCAGGAGACATTTTTACGTGGAAATATATTGCGTATGTTCATACAATGTTATATATTTTGTATACGTATAATTTAAAGTGTAGTACATGATAATGTTAGCTCCATTCTAATAACGATAGCGTGATGAAAATGTTTTTCCGCCATGCAATAAAACGCTTTATTGTCCTTTTTTTTTTAATTTTAAGTTTCCTCCGCAGACCTTCATGAAAAGACACTAATTATATAGATCCTATCCAGGGATAGGGCGGATTAAGACTATATCAAACCCCATAATCCTTAGACGAAATAGAGACAAAACAAAAAAGGAACCAAAAGAATAATGAAAAGTAAAAATAAGCCGTGGAGGTACTACAATTAAGTTGAATTTCAAACTGCCTCAATTTCACGGGGAGAGCAAATGAAATCTGATAGTGAAAAGGCGTTCTCACTTTCAATTAAGACTCTCTCCTCTCTCATTTGTTACGAAGAGAAAGATCCGGGTTGGAATGGTCCTACGTCACCATTTCATTTCAGTTTTACCCTTTTCATGTAGTAAATTCCTTTTGCCCTTCTGACCTACCATATTCTTTCCCCCACCCATTGCTCGGGGAATAGGAATTTAGTATTTCTCCGTCCCTCCCCATTGCGTATAACTACAACATGTAATCCTTTTCTTAAACAGAAAAAAAAAATAGGCTTTGTTTTTTATTTAGTTTGTTTGCTAAATTTCTATTGCGTATATTTGGAGTTCGTTCGCACGTAATTCTCGGTGTTCTATTCTCTCGGCAATTGCTTTTCCTTCTATCTATCTATATTAGTTTTATATATCTATCGGCTATAATAATTTTTTGCATAGTTCTATATCAGAAATGAGCGTCCGAAATAACGCAAAAAATAGAAAGGAGGAGGAAAGAAAAAATAAAAATAAAAATAAAACTGAAAACTTTCACCCAAATCGTAAAAATTGCAGGAGCGCGCCCTCTGTCGGCGTCTGAGTAAAACGCAAGGTCGTCTTGTGTGGAAATAAACAAACATGACCGCATGCTCGCCCAACGAGTTAAAAGATACAATTCAGTTCCTTTATTTACGAATGGAAAGGAATTTGTTCAAATAACCCTCTTCAAAGTCATTCTTCGTGAGTTCATCACCCGTTTCGATAATGTATTTAGGCCCAATATATTATGTACTTTTGGGACAGTGAAACGGTACTAACTTATCTTTGTTATATGGTATTATAAATGGCACTGGAAAAATTGGCTAATATATAATATGGCTAATATGTAATATTAAAATAATATTCATAAAAACCACGAAAACTCAATACATTCATTCATTTCACGTGTTTAATTGTGAAATTCATCGCATATATATATTGTGTGTGTGTGTGTGTGTGTGTGTAATATCAGTAGGGCATTTTAAATATAAAAGTCGAAGCCGTGGAGAACATTCTAAACATAATTATTAAACAACTTTTCCCTGTATAAGGAGAACCTATCTCCGCAGGTACATAGCATAAATAACTTGTGCGACATAGAGTTAGGGCTTTGTCCCTTAATGATCTAGCTGGGTAAATCCGAGGATGATCATAAACTATTGAAAGAACCTGTAATTTAACTTCGAGTATTCTCCATGTCTCTCCGCTATAGTAATTGTCTTCCTTTTGTGTGTGGAAATGTTGATGTCACTACACAAAAAAAAACACTGCTTGTTATATAGTTCTTTAATTTTGAGCGTCACACATCGATGACAATGATGTTACATAGCTTTAAAGCAGTTTCCATAGTTAAAAGTCCATAAATACCTTTGAATACCCGTGGTTTTATTCACATTCCAACCGGTTATTTATATTTCAAATTACAATACGCCCAATTTACAATAGCTCACAGTAAAAAAAGGTATTACAAAAGATAAATAGAAATTTAATACTCTATCACTGGAACGTATCATTTTTCGCTCGAAATTCCTTCATTAACGATAACATTGTGTCCATAATGTAAATGACATCATTATGTCATTTTTCCCAAATAAGTAAATGGAATGAAAACAATTTGCACCTTTCTCCGCTTATAATATTCTTTCGAGGTTTCATTGAGAGAAAGTTTGAACGCGCCAAGTGATTCCAGCTTTGAATGATGTCGTACAAAGGCGCTAAAGTCGTCGTAGAAACACCGGTTGGTCGAGAGATTTTTCATATTCAAATTAAAGTTTTTTTAAATTTAAATTGTGAATATCTTTTGTATTTATATTAATTAAAGTAAACTTTTCTTCGTATTTAAATTTAGGTAATTTGAATTTTTACGTAAAATGCTTAAAATATGAAAATGTAAACTTTTATTCCGCTGTATTGTTGGAGGTAAAATTTGTAAAATAAAAAAATTATAATAATAAATAGTAATGTTTTATATATATATATATATATATATATATATATATATATATATTATATATATATTTTCCACTCCGAACCACAGAAAAAATAAGAAAATAATAAAACAAAATAAAACACTAATTTAAGAGCTAATAAAAGTGCGCAAAGCTTTTCAGGAGTCATAATGCCCCTTCTCGTCAGGTCCCTACACTTAACTAACACTGAAACCAAGAACAGAAAGCAGACATGGGTCACTCATATCGGCAAAGGAACAGAAAAATGGAGACATATTAAAGTCTGTAACTAATTCAGCAAAGTTAAAATTTTGAATTCGAAATTGAGTTCACTTTATTATATACAAATAATAGTTGAAAACATCCCCTTTCAAGAAGAGAACAGACAAACTCAGATACCCCAAAAAAAGGTGGGGTGCCCTCATCAGAATCCCTATCCCTTGGCATGCATGTAAATAAGTTTTCTCCTGTTGTAAATAAATTTAAATTTTTTTGAAACGCAGCGCCATGTAATGGCTTCCAAACGATTCGTGGGTCCAAGACAATTTAAATATTCCCAATGAAAATCGTGGAAACTCGTAAAAATCCGTCAAAAGGTGCGTTGCGAACGGTTTGAATGGATACTACAGAAGTGGCTCGCAGGTGTTGTATTGGGAGCAAAAAGCGCCTCATAGGAGGAGAAATAGTTCGCTCGTTCATTCTTAAAAAAAGCACAAACTCTAAACACGAGCCTCTCCCTCTCTCTCTCATATATATATATATATATATATATATATATGAAAGTAATCACGAAAGAAAATAAAACACGAAATATTGCTCAAACGCTTTCGTTTAATGACATCCTCAGGAACATTCAGACGAAAGCGTTTGAGTATTATTTCGTGTTTTATTTTCCTTCGTGGTTATTTTCATCATAAATATTATTCATGCGTTACTTTCGTGAAATAATTTTCATACACACACACACACACACACACACACACACACACATATATATATATATACACATTTTTTGTGTATATATATATATATATATATATATACACATATATATTATATATATATATATATATATTATATATATATATATATATATACACACATTTTAACTGCAAACAACACACAGTATAATTAATGTAAAGAACGACGCTTATATAGAAGAACGTTCCGCACAAGATGAGGAGGGAGAACGAACAAATGAAAAATGAGGTAACCACCCGGGAATCGAACCCGGGATCTTCCGATTGCCGGTCAAATATGCTATCCACTACAGTGACGGTCCAGTGGTTCCCAACCGGTTTTGGCTTATGGCCCCCTTAGGAACCTTATTTTTTCCTGTGGCCCCCATAAGCATTATTTTCAGTAGGTAATATGCAGATTTAACTCTATTTTACAAAATAACATTTTCCTGTGGCCCCCTTCAAATGTGCCATGGCCTCCAGGGAGCCATATGGCCCCCGGTTGGGAAACACTGCCCGGGTGACGGTGACGGTGACTACACCATGGGCATCGATTAATTAGAAGTCGTAATTCTCCTACATACGAGCAGAAACCAATGCCCTGTGGGGGCACATCCCGCATGCCGCACATATACACATTTTAATTGCAAACAACACACAGTATAATTAATGTAAAGAACGACGCTTATATAGAAGAACGTTCCGCACAAGATGAGGAGGGAGAACGAACAAATCAAAAATGAGGTAACCACCCTCAGGGCATTGGTTTCTGCTCGCATGTAGGAGAATTACGACTTCTGATTAACCGAGGCCCATGGTGTAGTGGATAGCATATCTGACTGGCAATCGGAAGATCCCGGGTTCGATTCCCGGGTGGTTACCTCATTTTTCATTTGTTCGTTCTCCCTCCTCATCTTGTGCGGAACGTTCTTCTATATAAGCGTCGTTCTTTACATAATATATATATATATATATATGAAGTTTAACACTGAGAAACTTCAGCTGTTACGGTACAGAAAAAGGGAGGACCTAAAATCCATGGAATATTATACCCCAAATGGACAGGAAATTCAGGGAAATTCTAGACTCTAGAGCAAAAGATTTTGGGGTTGTAATGACTGATGATGCGAAATTTGAAACAAAATAAGATAGTAGTAAACAGAGGAAAGAAAATAACTGGGCAGATACTGAGAACCTTTAAGCGAAGGGGTAGGAATATAATGGTTTCTCTACTGAAAACACTGATCGTACACAAATTGGAATACTGCTCGGTCCTAACATGTCCATATAAAAAAGAAAACATTAAACAGCTAGAAGGGATTCAGAGAAGCTTCACAGTCAAAATCAATGGCTGCAAAGAACTAAATTACTGGGAAAGGTTACGCGAATTAAACCTATATTCACTACAAAGGAGAAGAGAGAGAGAGAGATACACCATTATTTACACTTGGAAAATAATGGAGAAACTAGTCCCTAATTTTACTCTGAACCCTGTAACTCCCCAAACAACAGAGGGAAGTAGAAAAGGAAGACTGTGTCGTGTTCCGAAATTAAAGGCTAGACAGGGAACATCTGAGGACCAAAACTGTTTAATCAGCTGCCCAAAGACCTAAGGAACACGAGTGGTGTTGCGGTGAACATCTTCAAAACAAGATTAGACGCCTGGCTCGGAACAATCCCCGATGAGCCGGGTGTACCTGGCTATGTGAGGTGGAGAGTACAAGAAACCAACTCACTACTTCACCAGGCCAACTCGAGAGAAGGGGCGACAAGCTTGACCTTCGTGAAATGAGGAATCATCGCACGGAACATTTGAAAGATGTGTGTGTGTGTGCGCCTCGGTGGTGTAGTAATTAGCATCGCTGACTACTAATCCACCGGGCCTGGATTCACTTCCCAATAACGGCAGTCGGCGCACAGCAAACCCAGCTGTTCATCCTTCCATACAATAAAAAAAATTGGTTGGTAGGTAAATGAGTACCCTGGTTAGCTTAGTAGTTAAAACGCTGGGCTGCTGATCGGGAGGTCGTGAGATCATGTCCGGACGATGACCTTGTAATTTCTGACCACCCGTAGTGGGACGTGGTTCGGCTAACATGTCAAGCTATAGGTCTAAGATGAAGCAACAAGCTTGCCCTTTCGTCAGAATGAACAATTCGGCCGGAAGTAAAATCAAGGTTTTATATATATCATCGATGCATTCATAGTTTAAATGGAAGTATCTTTTCACATAGAACGTCATACTATATATATATATATATATATATATATATATATATATTCCACAATTATTAAATATTGTGTGTATGGTCATAATTTATTTAGCACTTAAAAATTCTATTTACGATGAATTGATATTATAACTGAAATATATTATTGCAATATTACAATTTTGGAACTGACATATATATATATTTTCAAGATTATTTTGGGAAGACACATCAGACGTTAAGATAAGAGGGGTTTTTCCCCCAATCTAGGAACTACTTATACGACAATTTCATTTTAAAAAGATGCAAAAACAAAAGATGATAAATAGGATTTCAAATTAAAAATAAACGAGTCGCTCGTAAAAACCTTATTTTAATGGTTTTACTAATTAAGGATGCGCGCCCTAAAAGTTTAATAGCTATTTAAAATAACAAATGACTTACTTACGGAGATATTCGATAGTTACGTCACAGTTACATCACTGTTGCATCATATTAAAGTATATAAATATTATCCAAGAATCCAAGAATTTGTAGTGCGCGCCTGATGATATGACCTTCAAGGTTATTATGATATATATATATATATATATATATATATATATATATATATATATATATATATATATATATATATATATATATATATATACGTATATGTGGTGTGTGTAGTGACTGCCTGTTGCAGTGAAACAGGACCCCCTACCCGCCCACCCGTAAACACGATTTTCTCTGAAAGTCACAGATGAATGGAACCAGCCATAATACAGCCAATTAAGCAGCCATACGAGAGGGCAATATAAATACAAGTTCCTCGAAAAATCTTATGGGCCTGCTACCTTCGCAATTATTCTAATTAGACGAGGCACTTTGCCAAATGTCGAAAGTCTTTTCCATATCAAATTGAGACACATTCCTAACCGAGGAGAAGCACTTTTAAGCTGTTAAGAACAAAACCATAAACGACAATTTACACTCAAAACTAGAACTTATAACTGTCCACCATTAACCATAAAGCAGCTGGAAAAGAAACAGTTCTGTCCTGCAACAAATCATCTAACAAAAAAATTCTTACTAAAAAAGAACCCCTAAAGAAAGATCCAGTAAGTACTTCAAGGAAAACAAGTCTTCGTGGTGACTGAAAAAGTAACAGCTATTCCCGCTAGCTTCCGTCATAGCCTATTTCATCGCCCGTTCATAACCCTCTATCGACATCTAGTAGGTCGAATACGTACTGTTTCAAATACACCCTTTCAGACTTAACCCTACAAAACTGCGGTGTTAAAGGGTTAATACTGTACACTCAGAGTATAAACCGACGCATACCATTTCATTCTCGAAATACTTGGCGCATTGTCCCGTAATTTTGTATCTCATCTACCATGTGAGCAGTCCAGCATGCTCTCAAACACATGCTTCTCCCTCTATTTTTTACTACACATACATACATTTAATACATTACACAATCTTTTAAAAATTTATAAAAAATAAAATGGCATTGTGAGCCTAGGAGAGCTTGAGTTTCGCTCTCTTTTATTAAAGCGGCATTTTTGCGGCACACGTCCTTGGCCCCCACCTTTTTACATAAAAGAAATTCATTATCGTTCATTGATATATTTATTTATTTCCATCACCGGCATTATTTCCTGTAATCCACTCTATGTAATTTATTCAATTGCATTCTCCTGTACCTCTTGAACATTGCAAAATTGAATAACCGTTATTCATTGTGAACAATTCATGTGTTATCACAATTAAAGCGAAAAACAGTACAAATAATGTTACAGATTAACCCTTTAAGGACTGAAGGTACAAATTGCTAACGTTTCAAATACAAGCATTCATAACTTAACCCTACAAAAAATTCAGGGCTTAAAGGATTAATGGTACAAAAAAGTTGGTGACCCTCTAACAACAAATTAATAACTTCATTAATTATATCTACAATTTATTTAATTATAGCCACAACAAATAACCTGCTTTTATATATATATATATATATATATATATATATATATATATGAGAGAGAGAGAGAGAGAGAGAGAGAGAGAGAGAGACTTGATCAGAGATTATATTAAAAACCAGGAAATTATATTCTGAGAAATAATCAATAAATTTTAGTCAAGAAATTCTGAGTTTCAGTTACTCCCACAAATATATAAAACCCCACACCCAGTGTGCCATATATATATATATATATATCACTGAATCACTGAAATGAGGATATGCATCGGACCGTATACAAATATCTGTATACTTATCGCCAAATCGTTTCAACTTGCCCTTTGGCCCTGCAGTGACTGGGGCATGGAACAAAGTGGCATAAAGTGCCCCTAACAAACGCCATACCGTTTATTCTCTTACTATTTATTGCTACCAGCGAAAGAGTCGTGGAAACTGAGTCAATGAGTCGATGAGTCAATGACTCTCGCCCAATCTTTATTTGTCTAACGAAATCGTGTGAAGAGGCTAAGATAATACTTGTATATTGTGAGTTAGAACCACTTTAATTTGGGGGTATGTCTTCATATAACTGTATGCCCATTATAACCTTTGTTCAATGAAAGAGAAGTCAACACAGACACAAAGAAGACGATCATACGAGATGATGAAATAAATATATAGTACAAAAAGTGGGAAGCGTGCAAAAAAAAAATATATATATAATATATATATATATATATATATATACACATATATTTTTTTATGTACAAAGGAGGGGCCAAGGGCGAATATATATATTCTTGATTATTCTAACCCATTATAAAATATATTTATACCAAATTAAAAATTTAAAAAAAAATAATAAAAAATGTATTTCATTTTCAAAATAAATTAACATTATTTTAATTTCCTTTAAATTTTTTTTTATATTTTGATGGGGGAGAATCGCAATTTGATGCAACGAGAACTGAACTGTTTACAGTTTTAAGCATCAGTTTACAGTTATGTAACTCCTTCGGATTCAATTAATTTTTATCAGAAAAAAAATAACAAAAAAAAATAATTGTAATATCGTACAAAATTATTTGAAATGTCATAGGAAATTTTCAAAACTGTTCTTAAGAGATGTAATTATTACATGTCAAGAATAATTATTTGACAATATAAATAAGCACACCGGACAAAAAATTAGTCACCCCTAATAGCACCGATAGTAGGAAGTTCAAGGTCACACAGAGGGCGCTGATGTAGCATTGGTAAGTGACAAGTAGCGGTGACGTAGCACACAGGATCAGATCTGTTTCGTCAGGTGGTGAAGAACAAAGTGTGTGTTGGATATAGTCAAAATGGGTCGTGAGGCAGACGTTACTCAGTGGCAAAAGGAGCCATCGTGTTTGGCAGAGCCCACGGACACAAAATGTCTGAAGTAGCCCAATTTGTTGGTGTGTCAACGCGTACTGTCCCAGCGAGTTTACAAAGAGTGGTGTAGTTCGCAATCAACTGAAATCGACGGCGTAACTGTGGCCGGAAAACAATTCTCGACAATAGGGAGCGCCGCCATGTTTCTCGTCTAGTAACTGCAAATCGTTTTCAAACCAGAGAACAATTGCTCCAAGAAACCAATGAGGTTCTCCAGCGACCAATTTCCGAACGGACATTGCGACGAGAATGCATGCGATGGACATCTGGAGCAGGGTACCACGGAAGAGGCCGCTGTTAACAGCAGGTCACAAATTGGCACGTTATAAATCGCAGGTCCAATGAAGCCTTTAATCCTGAATGCGTCGAAGGTGTTGTTCAGGCTGGAGGTGGTTCCGTGATGTTCTGGGATGTTTTTCGTACCACGAAATGGGCCCTCTCGTTCCAGTGACGATGAATTTGAACCAGCAGGCGTACCTCCGCATACTAAATGATGAATTGGTGTCTGCCTCGCCGGATTCGTGCGGTTATCAAGGCCAGAGGCGCCGTCACACGTTATTAGGTACATTCTGAGATGGGTGACTAATTTTTTGTCCGGTGTGCTTATGTATTTTAGTTATTGAAGCGTATAATATATATATATATATTATATATATAGATATATATTATATATATATATATATATGTATGTGTGTGTGTGTATGTGTGTGTTTCTCGGTAATGAAACGGCATCTTTGACAAGCGATAAAGTCTTTATCGCTCTATCTCTGTATATACTCTACAGTGTATATATGTATATATTTGTCAATCATAATTAATTAACTTTTATCAGTAATTTTTTTAAAAATTTTTAGAACTAATTGCAATTACGAAATGTAACTTGTTGAGCATTTAAAAGGATTTCATAAAATTCGTGTGATTCTGCGTAAGGAGAAGGTGCAATTGTTTCTCGGTAATACAAGAGAAGAGTTGATAAACGATAAACTTTTGTTATCTTCAAAGCAAATTAATTATTTCTTTACACGAATTCATATGAAAATATCACATACAGAACGATGGTACGGATACGCAGAATAGATTGATAGATTGTGTGTGTATATATATATATATGGGATGAATTTTACAATTAAACACGTGAAATGAATGAATGATGCAAACTCACAGAGAAAAAGAAAAATTATTCCAAGGCCTTTCGTGTATTCAGAAGTACACCTCGTCAGGGAGGTGTACTTCTGAATACACGAAAGGCCTTGGAATCATTTTTCTTTTTCCCTGTGGGTTTGCATTATATATATATATATATATATATATATATATATATATATATATATATATATATATATATATATATATAGTACTGTAACACTGCAAGTTGAACAAAAGTCAGTGAACCTCAACTGCACGAGGTTGTTTGACTGCAGTGTTCAGCCTCTTCAGAAACCTAAAATCCACTCCGAAGGACGTTAAACAAATGACGATTTGGAGACGGTAAACATTCCGTTTAACGTCTTCCAATTAACGGACGCAACGTTGAACTTTGATCTATCTTGCCGTTTTGTTTCATTTTTGATTAAAGATAAGAAGACTGATGTTGATTCACGTGTGTGTGTGTGTTCCTAGCTACTTACGAAAACGTAACAGTATTTAGGATACACACGGAGCTCACTGCGACACGATCATGTGAGTAGCGACGTTAGCGGTTATATAATGAAGTTATGCTAAATGTCACCATCCACAACTGAAAATGTAAAAGTGTCGCGATTTTGTAAGAAAGCCAACTCTGTGTGTATGTGTGTGTGTGTGTGTGTGTGTGTGTGTGTAGGCAACTAGGCATAAGTGTGGTCGAATGTGTAATAATTCACAGATGTACTGGGGTAAATGTTTTGTGAGGTAACACTTTTGATACCTCAGAACATAAAAAAATATAAAAATCTAGAAATATTTTTATTATGGAAAAAATGACACGTTAGTCCTGATTAGGTTAGGTTAGGTTAATTAGGTTAATTTGTGAGGTTAGGCTCGATTAGCGAGTACGTCACTATTTAATGACTTAACAAAAATCACACTTCAAACCCTCAGTCGCGTTCGAAACACTTATCACGCCCTTTTCGGGTCGATGCCCCAAAGGTTAAGGTTAAGTTAGGTTAGGTTAGGTTAGGTTAAATTAAGGTTGGTTAATCGGTTTTTAGATATATAGATTTTAAAAAGTCAGTGCCTCACTTATGCGGAGATGCCTACACACACGTGTGTGTGTGTGTGTGTGTGTGTGTGTGTGTGTGCACGCACTTTCATTGGTCCAAATATATTTTATCCAAAGTAAGCTCTGCGAAAACCGCTTCTCAATAATTTTATTTTTCCCCCACAAATAAATAAATAAATAAATAAATATACTTACAATTTTTACCATAATGTAACAAAATTAAAATACTACTATTACTACTACTACTACTACTAAATAATAATAATAATAATAATTGTAATTATTAACGATCCTAACGATCATCATAGTAAAAATATTAACCCTATACGGACGACTGCTACGAAGTGTCGATGAAAACCATCGATCTTTGTGGCTTTTATACTATTTCGCAGAATCATAAAAATTATATAAAATTTTTGGAATTTCACAAACAATTCTTCGCCTTATATTTGTGGATCTTACAAAACTTTAACTCAAACATCTTTTTTTCATTTGTGATAAATGAATTTTTGAAATTAACAGCAAAAAATAATGAATAAAAGTTAAAAATTCTACTAGTATCAACTTCTGTCAACTTCTCTCAGCAATTCTGCCTGAATTATTTATTGAAACGAAGGTCAGGCATAATGTTAGACCTTAGTACATAAAAAAAAAACCAGAAAGTAACACACCGGAAGGAAAAATCAAATAGAGTACAGTCAGAATTTAAAATGAAACTTAAAATCGATGCGAGTATTTTATGGAATAAAGTTTGATATAATTTGTTGATATTTACCTATTGAAACAAAATGAATCGAGAATCCACGGTATGGAAATGAAATTTGGTTGGTTGGTGAGAATATTAAAATAATTTCTATTATATTTAAATATTTTAGTCGTAAATAGATGAACACTTAAGCAGCAAAGTTTTTAGTATTTACGAATACCATCAAATACAACAGTGGAGACCATCATTACAACATAGAGCAAATAATAGTACAGTACAGTATAAAAACACTTTTAACCAGTTAAATTTAATATTACAGAAGGTAAAAGGAAAATCTTAAGCTTAACAGATTACCACAATGGGGTGGATATTGGATTCAAGCTGTGAAGGCATGGGTTCGACTTCCACCCTCGCCGTGGCTTGAGTTAGGCTCCGGTCACTTATACTCTGTGATTGCTGCGGCTCAAATATAACTGAGTTCACGCCTATTCGCCCCTCCGTATAGGGAGCTAGGGGTTAAATAAGGGTTGTGGATATTTAACAGCTCTTATCCTTGAATTACAATGCACAACACAATTTCTATACTTTGCACAAATTCTGCTGATTTACATGTATTTTGATGCGCTGATTACGAATGTTATTATTTTTTCTCTACCACCCACCATTTTTCCAGAAAACTACGTTAATGTTTCACAAAAATTATCCAAATTATATCAAACGCGGTTCCAGGGAAAGTGGAATTCCAGTATGTTGGCTGAATATTGTTGGTTTCTCATTAGGGAAACTCCCGAGAGTATGTACAAACGAAAAACATCAGCAAAAGGATTTTAATTGTTGTTCTGATCTTGTAATAATTATGTTGAGGTATTCAATATAGTCAAATCTGTATAGAGACTTTTATTACACGTCCCTTCAAAACGGTGGGTGATATAGGTATTCTGACATCAGATTTGAACTCAGCGCATCCAAATTTATAAAAATCATTTCATTTCGTTAAAGGCCAGAAAAAGTTTGTAATTTTGTCGTGCAGTGTTATTAGTGTGAAATATATCTTTACTCACTTATAAATTTAACGTTTTCTTTAAATTAAAATACAAACTTTTGTTTTTCGATCATCTACAAATTTATTTGCGACGACTGGAAAGAAGTTCGCCGAGAAATTAAAATCCACGAATAAAATATTTAAAACTTCAACTTCATCTCGAGGAACACAAGTACAGTTTTCCACAAAATTAACATTCTATGATTGATTATTATATACGAACGAACCAACCATCCTGTCCTACCATACCTTCTACAGTAGTTGACAGAAGTACGATTTTTTAGTTTCTCCAGATACCCAACAATTTTAACAAAACTGGCAGCACCGACTTTAGCGTCACCTGGTGGCCTTCGGCCTAAGAAAAAAACCCAACGGCTTCTTATAAAGAACGCCAAAGAATTATACAAAATTTCGACTTCCTAATTTTATGCGAGAAATTTAAAACCTCCATTTAGAGACCAACTTTCAAATAAAGACCATTTGAAAATGTAAATTACATACTTGACATACAAATTAAAACAGTAACAACTTTCAAGTTTTAAATTAAATACAGAATTGCAGCAATGCATTTACTCATTTGACATTTTGGTTCTTTGAATCTAAAGTCTATATTTAAACTTTGAAATAGTTTGCATTTGAAGGTTTCTTCTCGCGGATATACAGTAGCTTCTAGTTAGTTTAAGTAACATGTACAAGTGTTATATTCAAGTCCATAGGAATATATATATATATATATATATATATATATATATATATATATGGGTCTAGGAAAGTTAACCGCCCACAATTCATCGCTCATACATTTCACCGCAACACAATTCATCGCCCATACAATTCACTGAACATATATATATATATATATATATATATATATATATATATATATATATATATATACAGGGTGGGCCGAAAGTCTGGATCCATAGGAAAATATTTATTTTAATACGTAAATTACAACAAATGGTAAATACTTAAAATAAATATCAACTTTAACTCGTAAATGCGTATCCGTGATACTGTACAGTAGTTCGTACTCCAGTATAAATACTCAAATACTTTTTTATTTCAGCCCAGAAATGGCTTCGAATCTAACAGAAGAAGACCGGGTAGAACTTGTGCTCATGTACGCAAGACAGGGCGCTACACACAAAGAAGTTGCTACCGAATTCAATAGAAATCATCCTGATAAGCATCCAGTAACACATGCGACTGTTGGCAAGTTGTTTAAACGTTTCACAGAAACAGGAAGTGTACATGATCGACGGCGTTCTGGTAGTCCAAAAACTGCAACTGATGAAAATACCTCTGCAATGGTATGTGAAACTTTAACGAATAGTCCAGTGAAGTCAACAAGAAGATTATCAAATGAAACACGCATCTCGAGAACGTCAATTCGAAGAATTATTAAAAATCATAAATTCCATCCCTAAGTGTCTCGATGTCAGAGGCCGCCAATTTGAGCATTTGTTATAATTTGTTGTTTATACTGGAGTACGAACCACTGTACAGTATCACGGATACGCATTTACGAGTTAAAGTTGATATTCATTTTAAGTATTTACCATTGTTGTAATTTATGTATTAAAATAAATATTTTCCTATGGATCCAGACTTTCGGCCCACCCTGTATATATGTTCACCCCAACAAAATAAGAATGAATAAGAAAATGTTTGAAACAATATTTATTTAGTAAGACCCCAATAAAGAAATGTGTCAAATATTATTTATTAAAACGATACTCAAAAAAAGTATTGCGAAAATTATGTCTATTATCGTGGTTACTTTTTTCAAAGGTATTTAGGTCTAAGCCTATCTCTCTTGATTTTAACGAACCTTTGTTTACAAAAAAGTTGATTTTGGTACTTATGTATTATCGGGACTACCAAACTGTTATTATGTATTTTTGCCCTCGTCATTTTCGTTTAAACTAACGAAAATATCACAACTTAACCTAACCAATCATCAAGGGCGTACAGTTGACCTAACCGGGCATTCAATTAACCTAACAGGGCATTCAATTAACCTAACCGGGCATTCAATTAACCTAACAGGGCATTCAATTAACCTAACCGGGCATTTTCCGTTTTATTTTGTCTAAAACACATTCTAATATGAAATATTATGAGCTATCCCTCTTATATATTCGACAATACGATGCTCTGAATGGCGCAATTGCGATATTTTCTTTTTTTCTTTTGAGGTTCGTGGCCACCTATGTACTGTTCAATTCTGATTCCACTTAAAGTTTGTTTCTTAAGGCACTCCAGAAATTTCCAAATATTTGGATGATGGGCAGCAATCTGTTGTTCTGGGCGATGAATTATCCTGAGCGATGATTTGTGGGCGATGAATTATCCTGAGCGATGATTTGTGGGCGATGAATTATCCTGAGCGATGATTTGTGGGCGATGAATTATCCTGAGCGGTGATTTGTGGGCGATGATTTTTCCGGATACCTATATATATATATATATATATATATATATATATATATATATATATATATATATATATATATATATATATATATATATATAACCTAAAACTAAGGACCAAATTAATTAAAATAAATAGTTCAATTTCACAATCATTTATTTTTTGTTAAAATTATTGTAATAACAAAAATTGTAAAATTGTATTTATTTTAACAACTATCAATAGAGAGTTATTCATTCATTCATTCATTCATATTATATGAGAGAGAGAGAGAGAGAGAGAGAGAGAGAGAGAGAGAGAGAGAGAGAGAATTTATGCCTAACTGTAACAGTAGCTTTGTACGAGTAATTACGTGAAATTACTAAAAATTTCAGGGATTTCATGAAATAACTAGTTTCACATTCTTACAGTAACGTAATACATTAAATTTTGTTCTGGACCAAAACAAATGTATATTGTGTATATACAAACTACTATCTTTGGTAATACATTACTTTATAGCATATAAATGTGTGTGTGCGGTCATTTTAGGTCGTTGTATTAGGCTTTCATTACTAATTGTGGTATTAATTTTATTATGCCATAAATTTAATGCATGCGAAGTATATAATTTGCTTTAATTACATACCATTAGTTTTGCCTCACTTGTTACGGCTTACGTTCTATGCATATATTTAATTAAATCGCTATACCCTCAACCATTTGACAACCAAATGGGCATTGAGTGGAAGTAAATCAGAAAGGGAATTATTTTACGCAGTACTTAAATTGCAAAATTGCAAAATTGCAAAATTGGTGTTATTATTATAGAATAAAACCTTTAAATTATTTCAAGCTTTTTACATTCAAGCGATTCTGATAATATAATCAATGACACCGGAAATTTCTACGTGAAGAAATAACATTAATGCCAATGAATAAAATTTTGCATAATATTTAAATTGTAATAGAAAATTAGGACGTTCTAATATAAAATAAGTCAATATTTGCATAATTTCATACAGTGTCCCCCAATTACGCAAATAGTAGTGGTAGATTCTTTCGATCGACGAACAAAGGGCGTCATCGCTCCACCCGCTGTCAATTTTTTATATGGGTGAAATTGGTATTATTGCATTTAATTTTATTAGAATCGTTTTTTTTTTTCATCCAAAACTTGTGGTTTGAAGTTACATTCTTTCACTGATTTCAAGTCAGATCTGTGGACGAAAAGAACGTGGAAAATTGAGTTTGTGACGTTAAATGTAAGCAAAACTCAGTTAGATCTACTTTTAGCTAAGCTTACTTCGTAGTTCATGGGCTTAGCTGTTCGTTTGAGCATTCAGCACAGGGCAACAGGGTTCTAATTTCAAGCTTCTATCATGAATCCAGGCTTAGCCTTCTAATATCGCTAAAATATATTTCTTTTATATATGAGCCTCCAACCTCCATAATACAATACATTTTCGAAATACCTTTGATTCTGCAGACGACAAATTGTTCGTTTACAGAAAAAGTAACTCGGGTTTTCTCTAGCCATCTCCGAAGCTGGCTTCGGCAAAACTCGAATCAAATCAAGTCGGATCTCAAATTTTGGACGAAAGAAACGTGGCAGACTTGAGTATTACATTATAGCTACCAAACGACATTCAGCTTTTTGGGTAAATACAAACTTATTTTTGTTAATTTAAGTGGGTATGAAATAGCAAATTTCAGAAAATAAAATATGCGCAAGTTTGAGACTATTGCAGATATAATAAAATGCTATTAAATGACCATTTCAAAATCTTTGTTGCTATCCAAATCCGCTTGAATAATCTTAGAGAATGTCATCGCATCTCGGCAGTTCTCCAATCACAATTTTGCTTCTTTGGCGAGAATAGCTTTTCCCTGTAACCTGTTGTCCCTGTACAAAAATATGAGCATACCCTTTATTGACAACTCCTATAGGGGAGGAGATACCGTTAGCTGGCCTCTCTGTCCCTTGAAACTTTACATCTGTCTTCGAAATTATCATATAATGCTAAATTTGTAAAAAGACTTTACCTTTTTAACACCAGCAGTTTGCGTAAGGATTAAATCTGAATGCGTGTATTCAAAACGGCACCAATTTGACCCATTCGTCCATAAAGGGGTTAACTCATTATATTAGTAATGTTTGGAGGTTGCTTAACCTCCTTCGTAACATCTACAAAGGTCGTATGAGAGAGAGGACCTATACCATTTCCCCATCAAGAAAAACTTTAATCTCCAAAATCTTAAGTCTGAACCCAGAACTTTAGATTAACAGCTCGACGCTTTACCACTAAACTACTCGAGTTGGTTATTTTTATTATAATATCGAAATTTTGTATTCGCTTCGTATAACGGTAAAATTTGAGTTATAACTCGCTACAAAAAGGAATTTTAAAAACACAAAAATATTTTTTGTAAAATCCGGTCAATTAAACTTTTTTCTTTTTATCAACCAGAAGAAATATATAAAATAAAAAATATAAAATATATATAAAATATATAAAATATATAATAATTTGTATAGAGAATGTATTTTTCTCGTTAAAAAAAAAAAGTTTTAATTGCCTGAATTTTTTTAACACATTTTACAACCTTTAAAATCTTTTCTACGAGTGTTTTGGAGCCTGAAAAATGAAATGAACCAAAAACTGTTCATTTCAGTTAAATAATGTTATTAACTCTTAAAGTTAGTTACAACTAAAGGTTAAAAGTGAATTTTATTCATAAATTTTTAGTCCACTTTATTAAGTTGTATAAACAAGGAATGTTTCAGTCAAAATCAATGAACTCTAAAATCTTCAAGGGCATATACGAATATACACATACAGTCCATTCAAAAAATACTAAAAAAATCTTTTCGTCAAATTCGATGTTTCATGCCGATATTATTTATTAGTAAAAGAAAAAAAAAACAGGGAGAAAAAAACAACTTCTAAATCGACTGTACTTAAAGTCAATTAAGGAACTATTAATCCTTTAACGCCGACAGTTGCCTTATGGCAACATGAGCTTGACAATCGATTTGGAGCCTTACGATCTGAATATTAGAGGTTATTTTGGCTTGAACAGGAAAAAAATTAAAAAACAACTTCATAATTCAGACGTGAAAGAGTTAATGAACAAGATATAACTGCGATATTAATGTTGAACCTTTGTTCAAGCTTAGTCTCCTTCCTTCTTAAGGCGGGAAACCGGAAGCCGAATTCATAATGCACTCACCGACAACCAAAGATACATTAACTCTTCAAATAACTTCATTAATTTTATTCTGGTTAACCTTTGGTTAGCTTCCACCCGAATTGTTCATTCTGACGAAGGTCAAGCTTTTCACTCCACCTTAGACCTACAGTTTAACGTGGAATCCGAACCACGCCCCATCAGCAGCCCAGCGCCTTAACCACTAGGCCACCTAGCTACCAACCACTTTCTTTATTGTGTGGAAAGATGAACAGCTGGGTTTTACTGCGCGCCGGCTGCCATCGGGTCTCGAATCGGGGCCGATGGATTCGTAGTCAGCGACGCTAACCACTACACCACCGAGGCGCATGACAAGCGCCAGACAATTTTATTTAATCTTAGTGAAGACATTTAGACAACGAAGGGTTAAACATCTCTACATCCACTTCCGTACCAAGTACAGATTTTCACCCGCAGATTACCTGTTTTCGAACAGGGACAATATTGGGAGGTATTGAAAATTAAGGACACGTCTATATGATTCACTATCAGTACAATGCTACAACAACAACAATAAAGAAGAAGAAGAAGAAGAAGAAGAAGATGAGATAGTCACGTATAAGCAGATGTTAGAGAGATGAAATAAATGATACGCCATCTGGTGGAGAGAAAAGAATGAAAAGTAAAGAGAACAAAAATGCCATACAGTCCATTCCTTAAGGCCAGTGGTAGGAACGGTGAAAAACTGAACTTAAGGGTGTGTTTCGCATTATTTGTTATTCGGATGCGCGCGCGCGCACACATACACACGAAGTAAAAAATAATACAGCATGTCATATTAATCGAACTACGACTTATATGTGTCACCGTATTAAGCAAAATGAGCCATTTCGAGTAGCGTAAAAAAGGTGGAAATTGCGTAAATTTAAGAAAATAAGCAAAAAAAGGAAATTATGTTTCATTCACAGTAATTTTTCAAACTTTCAAAACGCCCTTCTCCAAACATGTTTTGAACTTCATTTCTTGTTATTGTCGTGTGTATGTGTGAGAGAGAGAGAGAGAGAGAGAGAGAGAGAGAGAAACGGTGATCCTTTAATACTAAAAATTAACATCATATCTGGAAAAAAATTAAATTCCATTTAAAACGTTTCGAATATTTCGAAATATTTCGAAATTCAATCGACAAAGTTTGTGAAGTGGAACTTGAATCAAATTTTAGTTGAAGTTTCCAAAATTTGGGAACTGCGCAAAATTAACGTTCTGGTCCGTCTTTCTATAGAATTTAGCGTTCATTTTTTTGAAATTCCACATTGGTCGTTGAGTGTGTTCATAGCCTATAGTCGCCACGCCTATATATATATATATATACACAAACTCAGAATGGTTCCCTGAGAACATTATATGTTAAACACAGACCGTGCATGGAACAAGGAACTCTTCTGGGAAAATTAAATCCACTATAGTCCGAATAAGTAATGGTAAATGACAAATACCATAGTTTTTTTTCCTTTTACTATATAGAGGTTCTGAGTGTAGGGATCTATTTGCTTTAAACCTAGATCCACGCCAAAGCTGGATCCTGTCTGCTTTGCAGATAGCTGGTGAGGGAAGCTATATTTATGGGATCTTTGCGAGAGACCCGTTGCCCACGTCGGGCTAAAATCATGAAAAAGGAAAAAAAACTATGGTATTTGTCATTTACCATTACTTATTCGGACTATAGTGGATTTAATTTTCCCAGAAGAGTTCCTTGTTCCATGCACGGTCTGTGTTAACATATAATGTTCTCAGGGAACCATTCTGAGTTTGTGTATACTAAACGGACGTGTTTCGTGCCTTGAAAAGTGGACGCTCAATGTCCCGGTTGAGGTTTAAGTTTTGGTTTTTTTGGCTAAAAATACAATAGTTACCCCCTTTTTCTTTGATTTATTCAACACGACGTGAATGCAACGAGTCTTTTACTTATATAGAGGTTCTGAGTGTAGGGATCTAGGTTTGCTTTAAACCTAGATCCACGTCCCAAAGCTGGATCCTGTCTGCTTTGCAGATAGCTGGTGAGGGAAGCTATATTTATGGGATCTCTTTGCGAGAGACCCGTTGCCCACGTCGGGCTAAAATCATGAAAAAGGAAAAAAAACTATGGTATTTGTCATTTACCATTACTTATTCGGACTATAGTGGATTTAATTTTCCCAGAAGAGTTCCTTGTTCCATGCACGGTCTGTGTTTAACATATATATATATATAATTCAAGTAGATATAAATACACACTGCGATAAACAGGGTATTCGTAAAATCCAGCACTGACTAGGATTTCAACTCAAATTTCATCTCAATGATGCTCGACTTTATGGACACCCTGTAGATTTTCGTCTACCTTCCTATCAAGAATATTAAATTTCGGTGCGTCGAACTACGCAACTTCGATGCCGAATACGCAATCGAGGAAAGACAAATGAAAATAGTATTTTAATATCTCTACTTCCGCCCTTTTTAATAACTTCCTCTATTTCCTATATTCCAGCTTCCCATCACCGGTCCAAGCCCAACGCTTGGTGCATCAGCAAATTTTACATGGTGTGTATATATATATATATATATATATGAATAGAAACGACATAAGTATTAAGGAACGTTTCTGCACACGAGGAGGAGAGATAACGAAATAATGAAAAATGAGGCGAACCGCCTGGGAATCGAACCCAGGGCCTTCCAATTGCCGGTCGGACGCTCTACCATTATGCTACGGACCTCACTCAATCACAAATCGAAATTCTCCCAAATAGGGCAGAAACCAATGCCCTCAGAGAGCACCCTCGCAAATCGTGAATATGCGCAAATAACTGCAATGACCGCGCAGTATATAAATGAATAGAAACGACATAAGTATAAGGAACGTAGAGCGTAGAGCGTCCGACCGGCAATTGGAAGGCCCTGGGTTCGATTCCCAGGCGGTTCGCCTCATTTTTCATTATTTCGTTATCTCTCCTCCTCGTGTGCAGAAACGTTCCTTAATACTTATGTCGTTTCTATTCATTTATATACTGCGCGGTCATTGCAGTTATTTGTTGCATATATATATATATATATATATATATATATATATATATATAATGCTCTCCACTCCACCTCCCTTAACAGGCATCTTTAAACCTAGACGGATTTCATGCTAAAAAAAAGTGTGTGTGTGTGTGTGTATTAAGTTTCAGGAAACATTTTTGTAGCAGGAAATCCGTCTAGGTTTAAAGATGTCCGTTAAGGGAGGTGGAGTGGAGAGCATTTTATATGGATTTTAGACCTTCAGAGAAAGTCCACACGTATCCTATCCAAAGTTATTCATTATGTCAATATTTGCATTACGTTAAGTTAATATTTGATTTGTAATTAAAGTATTTAATTTTTTTATTAATTTGTTCAACTGATGAAGAATTCAACGCTTCCGAAACGTTCTAATAATATGGTTGTGGGTGTGTGTGTGTATATATATATATATATATATATATATATATATAGATATATATATATATATATATATAGTAAAGAACGACGCTTGTATAGGAGAACATTCCGCGCAAGATGAAAAGAGAGAACGAACAAATGAGGTAACCACCCGGGAATCGAACCCGGGATCTTCCGATTGCCGGTCAGATATGATAACCACTACACTACCGGGTGGTTACCTCATTTTTTTCATTTGTTCGTTCTCTCTTCTCATCTTGCGCGGAATGTTCTCCTATACAAGCGTCGTTCTTTACATTATTTATACTGCGTGTTCTTTGCAGTTGAAATGGTGTGATATATATATATATATAATATATATATATATATAGATATATATATATATATATATATATATATATATAGAGAGAGAGAGAGAGAGAGAGAGAGAGAGAGAGAGAGAGACTCATAAACACACACACACACACACACACACACACACACACACACACGCACAAATTAATTCATACAATACTCATATTTTCAAAAATATAATTTCAAATTTGCTGCATGTAATTATATATTATAGATGCCAAGGAAGCGAAGTAGGGGTTGGGGGACTTACCGACTTTGGAAGAAGGCGTATAATTGGCCAGTGGGATGATGGAAGGAGAGTGAGCGTCAAATAGCCAAGGCACTCCACATTCCACTGCCGACTTTGAATGGAGTAACTGTGCGGCTCAAGAACAAACATAAAATAACAGTTCTCTCGCGTCGTGAACACTCCAATCCATCCTAAAGGACAATTCGTGCTGCAGAAAGGTCGATTGCTAAAGATCTCCGACAGACTGCAGCGAACACGACGGAAGACATCCAAACATAAAAGACGCATCCGTCGTTATGTCCGTATGGTGTATGGTGATAGAGCAGCAAGAGACAAGGCATTGGTTATATCAGCCATTACTAAAAAGATATATCAAAGGGTAACAGGGATGGTGCATCTCATCAGGCATTTGGAAAAATTGTCTTTTCAACAGAAGAGTCCACAATTTCATTGAAAGGCCTGTAAGCTATCACAAACTACTGCGCAATATCTGCCAGTCATGGTTTGGGGTATGATTTAATGTACGGGGAAGTCGTAGTTAATGGTGTAAGATCTGTACCAGTTGCCAGTTACATATACATTCTTCAGGAGGACTCCTCCCTGTACAGCGGGCATTTTTCTAGAGAGAGAAGTCTTTTTATGGACGATGGTGCTCCAACTCATCCTACCCGTACGACTTGGCCATGGCATCAGAAGTTTGCCATGGCCTGACCGATCCCCTAACACGAGCCTGACAGAGCATGTTTGGAATATCCTTGACTGATCCTAAGAAAGATTCACTGTAAATCACCTTCAGAAGCTTCTTTGATCCAAGATTTACGCTTCAAGAATGGGATGCCAAAAGCGAAGACTGCAGAACTCGTAAGGACAATCTTGCAAGCGTGATGCATAAAGACACTATCAAGCATTAAACCTATATTTATATTACCTGTATTAGGCTTCGTATATTGTATAAAATTCATGGTTTATGGAGGTTCCATAAACACCGGGGTCTCCCTTCAGGTATATATATAATATATAATATATATATATATATATATATATGGCCGCCCATAGTATTATTGTGTAGGCTCCTGGTGTCAGAATACCGAGCGAGATTCTAAACCCACCAAAGGTTTTGATGTCTCTAACTCATACCCATACCCATGCATAACAATTAAAATATTATTTTTCATGCCAGTATTTTGGGATGATGATCTACAAATTCAATTACTTTTATTTCGAGCTGTGCCAAACCCCAGTGCTTCGGGGCCCTCCTTGACAAGCGTATATACAAAGTAATTTTTTCATAATGATGACGATTCTTCATCTATTATTATCATCATCATCATTATTATCATTATCATCATTATTATTATTATTATTATTAAACTGATCTCAATGTTTCGACCTTTTAAATTCATTTATTGTTTAATGATGAAACGACTTAAAATAATTGAATTTAGACAGCATTTACCTACTCTTTCTGAAAACACACACACACACACACACCTTTGTTTTAATTCCATACACTTAAAAACGTAATTGACTCAACTTAACCTAACTTAACCTCAGTGAATGTGATCGAACATAGAAGAACTCTATTAGCAGCCAGGGCGTAATTGCTGGTTCGATGGGGTTTCCTGTTACAGTAAGTCCCTGTCAATAGTAAAGTGCTTGTTAACCTACTGCAATTTAACTTAACCTAACCTTTCATGACCTAACTTAATCAAAATTAACATATCTTTTTCCTTGATGGTTAAAAATGTTTGTATTCTTTATTCAAATATTTTAATGTTCTGAGGTAGAAAAGGTGTTTGTTACCTCACAAAAACCATTAAATTTCTATATCTGTGAATTATTCCACATTCGACCTCACTTATGACCAGTTCCCCCCCCACACACACACACACCACACACGCGTATACGTACAGTATATGTAAGCCCTGTGTTGGAATTCAGGATATTAAAATGACTTACATTTTAAAATACTTTGTTTTGCATACGAATAAATAAATATTTTATCAAAATGAACAAAGGAAAAGCATTTAAATATTGCCCTTTTAAGTAAGAGTTCAGTTTTTTTAAGCACCTATTCCGTGCCATGGAAAAAAAAAAAAATAAATAAAAAAAAAAAAAAAATATATATATATATATATATCGTATGTGCATGTGGTCCACACACGACTTAACACTATTTACAGATACATTTTACCCTCTACCGTTAATGAATTGAAGAAGCAAAGAGCAGTGCATTGCCTACTCATGAAGTCATTTCCTCTTTGTTTTCTCTTTAACGGAATGTGCAAAAATAAACTAAGCCCAACGCTTCCTCTTCTGTGTGAAATAACATGTGCAACCAAAAGGAAGAATGAAAGCTTCTTTATCTATTTGTTTATCTTATCTTATCTATTTAATTGCGGTTTAATTTATATAAACGTATCAAAGACATTTTGAGATGTTGCTAAAACTTTTTCTTTTTGAGACCAATTTTCACTTTCGGCTTCGAAAAGGTGTCTTGAGGCAAAACATTTGATTTGGCGTCTATTTCAGTGAATTGTTGTCATGATGACGTACATTCTATGATAATAGCTGTGTGTGTGTGTGTGTGTGTGTGTGTGTGTGCCTCTTATTACGTACATAGACCACATGGCTGTGCGCAGTTTATTACAACACGGATACGACGACTACGCACATGGTTATGCATGCAATAAGGGATTTCATATAATCCTATTAAGTTTAATTACAATACGCACACATTTCCCAATACGTACACAGTTGAAAATATACGTGCAATCAAGGCATAAAATATGCACGCACATGGGAAATCTCTCTTAAAGCTTAAGTGTCTTAAGCCGATAAGACACATGCGCGTAACATTCCTTCGTAGAGACTTCTTTACGTTTAAATCGCATCAGTATCCATTTTGCGAGATTTGGTAGTATTTGTTAGGTTAGGTTAAGTTAAATTAGGTTAGGTTAAGGTAGAGCCATTATAAAAGTTTTATGAAAAATAATGGCTCAGTGCCCATCCACTGTAGATGTATTTCCACGAGTTGCAACGAATTATAAAGAAAGATTACTCAATATACCGCAGTTATGTATTAAACTTTGTGTACGTCATCTTTGCGCACGTAAAGAACCATCTGACATCGTATAACTGATCCTAACTGATTTGTACAGATAATTTACTGTAAATAGTTAAATTAGCTCGTCGTTAACAATCGAAAAAAATGTTAATTTCTTTGACAATTCATTCAGTGAGAAATTTATTTTATATTTTTTATTTGAAAGTTTGTTCGTAATTGTTATTTTTAACATTTTTTTGCACTTCGTGGTATCTGAGTCAAAAAAAAAAAAAAATCCTTTATTTTTTATACCTAAAACAAATGTCGACTAAAGCCATACTAGTGAAACTGATAAACTAACTCTCTTCCTCTACAGATATATAGGTCTGCATCTCCTAAATGCATGAGAGCAAGACAGAACGCTATAATTTGTTAAAAAAGTTCATTTTAGACTATAGGAGTAGTTAACAAAAACGAATCTACAACAGTGAACATAAACAATAATTTTGCAGCAAATGTTGGAAATTATCACCCCCCCCCCCATGTGCAAGACGTGTTTGGACAAGTCAAAGTGTGTTTTCAGACAAGTTCAAGAACACTGCGAAATCTGCTCGTTTGTGAACATAATGGCATTCTTTACGTGTTAAGCAGTATGATGATTATTTTCCTAGCAAACATCTTCAGGTATTCCCATAAACAGAAGAACTCTGCAGCGAACAGATGTGGAAACCTAATAATAACGAGTGAAGACTGAAGAGGACCAAAAGTGGCGAAACGATCATGTCAACTAATACGGTCCATTGCTCTAACAGACTAATGACATCGATCCACCTGATATAAAATCAACAAGTTATTCTGAGTTACATTAACCCATAAGTGCCCAGCTGGCACTTTACTGATTTTGTTCTGGCTAACACCTCTACGATTTAATTCAGTCTCGAAAAAAGACCTACGGGCACTAAAGGGTTACGTTAGGTTAGGTTAAGTTAGGTTAAGCTGTATTTTTAAAGTGTCGATGTTACGTCTTGTTGATCAAATGGATATAAATCCTGATCTAACTCCCGTATTGGTATTATTACCAGTATCATCGTGAGTCGAACCCCTGACCCAGTAACTTCACTTAGCTTACATACGTTACCCACTGAACTAAGGACGTTTCTGGCCCAGCCCAATCCAGAAACCTTGATAGCCGAAATAACGCTTAAAATAACTCTCATAGAATCCCATCTTACCGTGATCAAAAATTTTTTTTTTCCCCGATTTGAGAAATAAACTTTCCCTTTCGAAATGGCTCCTTGCCACCAAACCTAACTTGAAAAGACGATTAACTTTCGTCCGGCCTCTTATTCAATTAACTACTCCAAATAAGTAAATAACGTAAATGTTATTCGGTAATCATCGTTGTTACGTTTTATTTTTCCCATATATCTATTTTCACTTTTATACGCGGCGGTTTATAACGAAGTAAAATAGCCTCGAGTCAAAACATTTTGCTCGATGACGAATGTTAGAAAGTTAAACAGCTAAAAAGTTATTTAATACGAGCGCATTTTCTGTAAAATTAGACACCGTAATAGGTGGTCTCGTGTTATATCACCCTACGACGTTTACAAACATACACACACATACACGCACACACGAATATATATATATATATATATATTAGGCCACTATGTATAAAGTATTCCCCAAGCAAACCAGAACCTAAATGTCATGGCCAGTGAAGGTTCGTTCAAATAATAAAAAAGCTGAAATTATTCGGACTTCAAAGATGATATTGAAACAAAAATAACAACAACAACAGTAGCAGCAACAGTTGTAAATGAAAATTTAATGTCAGTAACGCCTATGATTTGTAAATACGATTTTAAACACTTTAATATAATGACGTATACTTAACAAAATAATATATCCTGGTATTTAATGTATACACGAAGGTACGTATACCTGGTTTGATTAACCTCTTTCTGAGCCAATCAATAATATATATATACACAAAAGTTTCGAAATTATCTTGTCCATGACTGCAGTAATGCATTAAATGTGATTTCTTAAACATACAATGACAGTAATTGGAAACATTTTTTTTTTTTTTTTTAAACTGACCCGTTTGTTCATATGCGAAAGTTGAAATTTAGAATGCAAATATCAGATCAAATTAATTTTCAAATGCAGAAACTGGATCAAAATTGGTATTTTCAAATAAGCGCGAAAAGCCCCCCCACAATCCTCATTCTAACAGACATTCCATCAAAGTTTAAACCAATCAACATTACATTAGCCAACACGCTCATTTGTTATAACTTGAAAGATATCTCAATCCACACACACACACACACACACACACACACACACACACACACACATACATACACACATACATACACACACATACATACATACACACATACATATATATATATATAATATATATATAAGATAAATTGTAATAAAAATTATATTTTTAAAATAAGCACAAAACTGATTTTTTTTTTATTTTTTATTTTTTTTTTTTTTAAAGAGTATCTTACCATAAGGATACATTCTTGGGGGGCCCGCGTGGGTGCAAAGCAACACACTCTTCCCACACCCACACTTCGTGTGTACATATGCAGTCGTCCTCAGAGCAAGGAGATTAACCAGAACAAGGCATCGTCATCATATCTATATATATACAGGGTGGCGCAAAAGTCAGGAATCAAAGGACACAGAGAATGTATCATTTCCGCTCTATGGCTGCAACTATTTTAAAATAAAAATTACTTTTTCAGTTAAAAAATTTATAATTTATGCAATAATGCTCCTTTAACTCCTGACTTTTGCTCCACCCTGTGTGTGTGTGTGTGTGTGTGTGTGTGTGTGTTGAAAAAAATTGCTATCAGCAAGGTTCGAACCCACTACCTCTTGAAGAGAAAGTAAGGGCTGCTAGCCACTGCGACGAGATAAAAGTTAACACAACCTGTCATGCATTTAAACAACCGAGGAAACTCATAACACTTTCCGTCCAGTGGCATTTTACGTGTTAGCCCACCCGCACTCGAGGTTATCATGAAAAATCGTGCGTGTTCATGCATGGTATTTCATATACTCGTGTGTGTGTGTGTGTGTGTGTGTGTGTGTACACATGCGCCTCGGTGGTGTAGTGGTTAGCATCGCTGACTACGAATCCATCGGCCCCGGGATCGAGACCCGGTGACGGCAGGCAGCACGCAGCAAAACCCAGCTGTTCATCTTTCCAAACAGTAAAGAAATTGGTTGGTAGATAAATGGGTTAATGGGTACCCAGGGTAACCTGGTGGGTAGCCTAGTGGTTAAGACGTTGACCTGTTGGTGGGGCGTTGTTTGGATTCCACGTTAAACTGTAGGTCTAAGGTGGAGTGACGAGCTTGACCTACATCAGAATGAACAATTCGGGCGGAAGCAAAACCAAGTTTAACCAAAGTTATTTGTGTGTGTGTGTGTGTGTGTGTGTGTGTGTGTGTGTGTATATATATATATATATATCCTGAGGAGCAGGGGCAAGTATATCTTGATTAATGTCGTTTGTTTCCGAGGGTCCTTGAGTAATTTACCGATATAAAAATAAATAAATAAATAAATAAATATCTAAAACGGAAAGAACCTTTTTATTACTCTTTTGAAGCTGGTTTTTGTTACACCAAAGTTCCCCTTAAAGAAAAAAATAATCTACCTGAAAATCTACAGTTGTACACCCAGTAACAGGTGAATATATATATACACACAGTATATATATAATAATATATATATATTATATATAATATATATTATATATTATATATATATATATAATGCAAGCCCACATTCATTCATTTCATGTTTAAGTTTAAGTGTGAAATTCATCCCATATATATATATATATATATATATATATATATATATATATATATATATATATATATTGGGATGAATTTCACAATTAAACACGTGAAATAAATGAATGATGCAAACCCGCAAGGAAAAATAAAAATTATTCCAAGGCCTTTCGTGTATTCACTCCCTGACGAGGTGTACTTCTGAATACACGAAAGGCCTTGGAATAATTTTTCTTTTCCTTGTAGGTTTGCAATATATATATATATATATATATACACACACAACTTCACCTGTTATTGGTTGTATATATATATATATTTTTTTTTTTTCCTATATAATTCATTTGGTAAAAGGATGAGATATGGGCAAAAGTTACGAAAGAAATCGAACAAATGCGGAAGAAGTTTTTGTTCGTCACTGCCGAAAGTTACTCATGAAATATAACGTAATACAGGTCTTAAATATTTAGCATCCATAAATTTTACACACACACAACACACACACACACACACACACACACACACACCAAGGGAAGGGGGGTATTAAGTTCGAATTAACTTGTAAATGAAGGTTGAGGCCTTAAACACAGATTTAATAATCAATTGCAAAATCTCATCTAAAAAATTTAATTCCTCAACGAATTCTTCAGAAAAATCACGCGAATTTTCTAGTTATTTTTTTTCTTTTTAATTTATAATAATTAAAAATGAGAACTTCAAACGGTTTAAAGAAGTATCGGTTGGAAATTCGTCATTTTTGTCGAGTTCCGATCGCCAAAGTCTACAATAATAATAATAATAATAATAATAATAATAAATAATAATAATAATAATAATAATATTAATAATAATAATAATAATGATAATAATAATAGTGGTTTGGGGGATCATTTAACCTCTTTCGTAACGACAAGGGTATTGTGTGACGGAGGGGGACCTACAGTTTTATGCGGGTTCGGAGCTACTGCCCTCACAAAAGGCAGGCGGACCTAGAGACGTCGTACCTTCGTCATTCAAAATATGAAATTCGATCCGAGACTCGAATCCAGGACCTTCATATTAAAAGTCCAGGGCTGTACCACTACACTACCGTGTCGAGTATGACATAAAAACATTACTGTAGTCACGTAATTACAATAAAAGAGTTAAAGACAAAAAAAGTACAAATACTTCACAGTCAAATTGCGTTGAATGGTCGTAAAAAGAGGCGTAAATATACGTCACACCTCTTCCTGATGAGGGTTGGTTGGTTGGTTGATGGCCTTGCTTAAGCTACTTCACTACATCTAAGGTCATGTAACGGGGGAGGGACCTACAGCTCTACGTGGGGTCGGAACCACGGGCCGCTACGTAATCTAGACTAGGAGAACCGTCTCCAATCCGTAATGGTTAAAAACCAAATTATCTCTTCCTGAAGGCTTCGTCGTGGCCACTTCGAAACACCACTTTCCGTTAAATCAGCAAAGTTAGGCGACATTGGGTCTGGGTTGTAGTTGGATGGGGGACCCTCCTCTGCATCCAAATAATGTATCGACCCGTGGTTCGGATTCCACGTAAAACTAGATCCTCTTTATCACGTGACCTTTGTTGTTACGACGGAGGTTGAATTTCAAATATACGTACACACCTCTTCCTGATGAGGGTTGGTTGATTGATGGGATTGCTCAAGCTCCTTCACTACATCTAAGGTCATGTAACGGTGGGAGGAACCTATAGCTCTATGTGGGGTCCGAACCACGAGTCGCTACATAATCTGAACGCGGAGGACCGTCTCCCATCCAATTCCAACCCAAACCCAACGTCGTTTAACTTTGCTGATCGACGGGAAGCAGTTGTCAGACACTAGCCACGACGTAGCCCTACTGATGAGGGTATAGCTAAAATGATGCGTTCAAGTGCTGTTATAATTAACAATTTAAGTGATAATTTGTATTTTTTTATGTTTGCTCAGGACACGTTCATCTTATTCAGAGAAAGGGATGGATTTAGTTTATAATAATCACCGTTCCTTCATGCTCTGTGTAGCAAAAGGGAATTCAAGAAGAACGCTTCATATTTTGTGTGTATATACACACACACACATATATATATATATATATACATATATATATATCCCTCTTTTGAGTGGTATACAGGACATTTCACCACACTTTGATTTCTCTCATATTTTACCAAATGTCTCGACAAATACATTCGGGTACATATATGATAGTTCGGATACATATAGATAAATAAATAGATAAATAGATCAACTGCTGATGCACTGTTCACGCAAGGTTGAAAATATATAATTGACAATATTATGTTGACAATTCAATAAATAGTTTCAGAGTAAAGGCTAAAAATAGTTGGTCATTATATTTTAATTTCCGTATTGAAAAAGCTTCCTTCAATATCGGTCATAAAATTACCAATATTTATTTATCACACTATTTATTTTTAACCAATATTTATCGATAACACTCGCTTTGTATTTGCGAATCAACATTACACCAATACTGCAATCTCAGCAATCATCAATAATTTCACACTGGAAAAAAATCGTTTTTGGTGTTACATTAATTCGTAAAATATGAAGTAATTTTGTACCATTCAACAACTCCCTCATTCCCAAAAGTGAAAAATTCGCGAGTGAAAATCACGAGGGGGGGGTTCATCATCAAATTTATCTATTACCACTTCAGACCATTGTCATTCTCATCCACGGTTTTTCACTTTGGTCCAGGTTAGGTTAGGTTAAGCTAGTGCGAGGTGAGGTTAGGTTAGGTTAGGCTAATGCGAGGTTAAGTTAGGCTAATGCGAGGTTAGGTTAAGTTAGATGAAGTTAAATTAAAGCGAGGTTAGGTTAGATTAAGTTAGGCTAATGCGAAGTTAGGTTAGGTTAAGTTAGGCTAGTGCGGTTAGGTTAGGTTAAGTTAGGCTAATGCGAGGTTAGGTTAACTTCAGTCCAGTTAGGTTAGGTTAGGAAATATTTAGCCACTGTCATTTGGCGCCTTTACCGCGAATAAAAATGGGAGGGGTATTCTTTCTCAAATCTAGAAACACTTCTCAAATGTGGATTTCTCACTTTGGGCATTCTTACTCGCAGACTGCGATGGGAACGGGAAATGGTAGCGACAGTGAGTGGGAGATAATCAAGTAACATCCCTTTCATTAACGTTCCATTAATAGCGATATTGCAATATTTATCAAAATATATTTATACAATAGGTATGGCATTTATAGGAGTGCCAATTGAACAAAATTACATCTACATCAACATATTGGTTCAGCATTCCTTCAACATATTTCAGGTATCGAAGGTAATGATGCATTTAGTTACCGCTTTGTTGAAATTTGTGACATTTAGGCCGGCCGCACACAGGATCGTCTTGCGACTCACGACTGACGACTTGAGTCGTGACGACTCAAATCGCGTGCGACTTTACATTGACAGAATGGGAGCTCCGTACACTGTAGCAATCGCCACACGATTCTGTCAATGTCAAAACCACACGCGATTTGAGTTGTCACCACTCAAGTCGTTAGTCGTCAGTCGCAAGACGATCCTGTGTCTTAGCCTTAGATTTCCATTGCAAAAATAAGAAATCAATATTAGTTTAATATTCTATTATCATCGTCATTATATTATCATTATCATCATCATTATTATTATTATTATTATTATTTTGTTCACATTTGTTAGCTACCTGGGCATAATATATATATATATTATATATATATATATATATATATATATATATATATATAATATCGCAGTGGTGAAACGTTGTGGATGAGTTCTTTTAAATGGGTCCTAATCTATTATAATTCTTAATTGTCCTCGAACTTTGCCCACGAGAAAGTTTAACAAAATCAAACTACTATACTTTTAATTATAAATTTTTTAAAGTTATTTTGTAATAATAATTATATTAATTGATAAATAATTACTGACAAAAAATACATTATATTTTTAGTATTATAAAAACATTACATATATATATATATATATACTTATATGATGAATAAAACCACGAAGGAAAAAAGAAACACTTATATATATACACACACACACATATATATATATATATATATATATATATATATACTAAATATAAAAAGACAGGGCAGATTCTCATTCTTTTTAATTACTTTTCATATTTCAATTATTTTAACCTTTTGTATTAATTGAGTTGAATTTAAATGCATATGGGAATCATTAAAAATACATTAGCCAATTCCATTTTCTCCCTGGAAACATTTTTAAATTAAATACAAACGTTTTGACCGGTAAGATAAAAGGAATTTTTTAAAATTAACATTGAAGTTCCAGACAAGCCGAGCGAGTGAATTAGTTTTAATAATATTTAACGCCAGTGAGTATTATATACACGGTGTCTAGAAAATAATATCGGCGGATGGGGGGTATTAAGAGGCATGACCCTAAAATGCTAATATTATTTTCTGGACACCCTGTACATATATATATATATATATATACATATATATACTTTCTTTTTTATCCCAGTGAAGAACATCACTCCTTTTTATGAGTGGTTCACCAAGATCATCGTTGCGAAACAATGCAGCTTTTATAAGCTGAGAGGCAAATAAATAATGTGTGGAGTTAATGAATTTGGACTGACCATCACTGCATGGAACTATTTGTCTGTTATTTAAGCAACGTTATATGCTTCACGGAGGAATTTAATTTTGTACGAGTGTTCAGTTTTAATTCCCAAAGTTAATTTCGCTTTTAAATCACGTAAAGGACTATATATATATATATAATATATATATATATATATATATATATATATATATATACACAGTGTGTGTATGTGTATATATATTTTATTTTTTTAAATTCTGAAAGTTGATTTCAGTCTTAAATAAATGAAGCGAAAGACCTCTTCATTGCAACATTGCTGCAATTAATTAATAAATATCTTTCTTTTATTATTCGCGAGTATTTTTAACAAAGCTTAAAAGAGCGCTTCGAGCCCTTGACATACCAACTGCAGTTAGGCTTTTAGATTTTTTTTTCCAGACCTAATTATACCACTTTACTGCTACAATAAAATACAGTATAATTTTCAAGACAGAAATATATATAATATTCAGAAAGTCTAATATAATATAAAGCTACGTGTAATTCATTTTCACTTTAATAATTAATACATTAATTCATAATTACATTTTTGGGTAATGTGGATTTTTTCTTAATTAAGATAATAACATCCACGCCTGACGATGAATTTCAAGAGAAAATTTTTTTATTTGATTCAAAAGTTTGAAGCTACACCTGCCCTCCTTTGCTCATTAATATGAGAGAGAGAGAGAGAGAGAGAGAGAGAGAGAGAGAGAGAGAGAGAGAGAGAGAGAGAGAGAGAGAGAGAGAGACCAAAACAAAAAACTAGAAAAAAATGCAAAATAAAGAAAAAGCAAAAGGGAAATAAAAGAAAAATGAAAACTCCGAAAAAAAAAAAACCCTGAAAGGAAAACCAAAAACAGATGAAAGGGAGAGGAAAGAACAAAGAAAATTTACAAAGACTGAGACAGTACAAAAAAAAAACCACCAAAGCGTTTTTTCACCCCACCAAACATAAATACAATTTCAGAAAGAACCATTCACCAAGTTTTGATGAACCATCCGTGACGTCATCAGTACTTGGAGGCTAAACAAAGAAATTGACGTGATTAAACTCGACCATTTTGGTTTTGTATCGAATAAAGCTTTCGTGTTTTTAGCTGCAGATAGCGTTCAAGAATATGATTGATATAGATCGTTTGGTTTGAAATATCTTGGTTTTTTTTTCTTTTTAAGTTTAATCGCTAGTTGGTTTTCAATGAACCAAGCGAATGGGGTATAGTAACGCTAACATGAACTTTAAGTAACCTGTATTTCCACTGTTTTTTTAAAAGGAATTAAGAATTCCGTTAGTCTCTCGCGTTGCAGAAAACCTTCATCAAATGAATTATAAAAACTATCATGGAAGTTTACGCTATCTTTAGGAATATATTCCATTTTCGCATTTATTCCGGTCGTTAAGTGGATTTAAATATAGTCAGTCCACAGCAGCAAATGGGGCGTTTAGTAAACGTTATAAAAAGATTTATTGACATTTTATAAGGTTTTATGACTTTCACACAACGTTTTTATTCCTTGATATGTCCAGATATGTCCCATTCTTAACATCTTCCCATTGAAACGCAGTATAGAATTGCCTAATTCTCACGGGAAATTTTTTTATTATCAGCTTTTATGAGCGGTTTCATGTCGAACATTTAATAGGTAATAACGTTTATCGATCTGGTAACCTCGATCGCTTCTACCATAAAGTTTTAAGGCTTTGATTGAAATCCATCTTCGGAAAATGTAAGCGTATCAATATTGTATATACTCGTAGTTTAAATGAAATTTCATCTCTCGCAGCTACAATTATCGTTTTAATTGCCGCCCAACGCCCCTCCGCCCGTTTCAAACGCACCCAGTTTTTAAAAAGTATCATCTTTATCGCGGGCGGGTCAAGGGTATCCATCTGTTCGACCTTTGTTTGACCTGATATACGCCTGTTGATCAAGGCTGAAAGTGTATGGACCACATTGGACGTTCCATAGTAAAAAATCTGAATCAACAATTCGAGAGGAACCTGAAAACTCACCAACATCGTAATCTTCATGAAAATCATCGACAAATAGTATATTTTCAACACTCGAAATCAGCAAATCCATATCCGTGTTTTACCGTTTCTGAGTACTTTCTCTTACACTGCTTCTGTGTCCAAGGTTGAACGATATTAACCGGCTTCTTTCATGCATTTTAATGACTAAATCGCTATCTATTGATACCGTTGGGCAGGAATCTTCATTTATCGATTGAGATATCTAGAACAAAGGTAAAGGGTCACTTCTTTTACTTTTTTAATGGTTAACTTTAACATTTAGAACTTAAATTAATATGCAAAGTCTTAAGTTTAAAATGTAATTCAATCAATGTACACATCAGAACAAAGGAAGATCCACTGCAAAAAATCTATTTAAAATTTAAATTTAAAGAGAACATTTATATTTTTATTTTCATATATACTAACCACTTAGCCACACTCTCAACACACACACACACACAGTGTATATATATATTATATAATATATATATATCTATATATATATATATATATATATATATTATATATATATTTATATTAAAAAATGCAAGCTTCACACTTCAAACAAAGAAATTATATATATAAACTCAAATGCAATTATATGACCCGCAAAAGTAGGTTCCTGTATTGATTTTTTTATGTACTTCCATATAAGGTTAAACTGGCAAGAATTAAAAATGCCCTTAAGTTACACAGTCTTTCTTGTATATTCTTCTCTGCTGCTGCAGCGTGCTTCTCCTCCTCCTGCATAATCCTTGGATGTCAGGAAATTTTTACTTCCTTTAAAACACAAAAATGAATCGAAAACTAATCTTTTTATTACTTAAATTATATGAAAATCCGAATTAAATTTATATATTTGAGTATAACTGCATAGCGTCATAGAACGTCAGTATATGTGTAATATATATATATATAGGGGTCGACCGCAGGTCAATCTTGAACTGTCGTTCAAACTCGCATAAAAACGCATATATATATATATTTTTTTTTATTGGGGTTGTTTAACCTTCGCAACATCTAAGGTCATATGACGGAGGGGACCTACAGCTTTACGTGGATCCGAACCGGTCACTACATAATCTGGGCGCAGAGGAACGGTCTCCCCTCCAACTACTACCCAGACCCAATGTCGCTTAACTTCGCTGATCTCCGAGAAGCGGTGTTACGACATCGGCCACTACGTAGCCCATTATATAGATATTATAGATATATATATATTTAATAAAATTGAGGGGTCGCGCGTCTTAAGGTACCTAAGCGCCGCCACGGACGAAAACGTGTTTTTGATGGATATCACTATTTTCACCCTTCCTCTATTGCATGGTTTGGGTTAAATGACCTTACGACACTAGAAATATGGTTGAAAACCTTATGAAGCGAGCTACTTTTTTCACCTCTATCGCCAGCCAAGAGTTCACCCAAATTCGGCATAATAAGAAAATCAAAAATTAAAAAAAATATATATAAAATATAAATATGAAAATCTATTCCAAAAACTCATCAACATCTTCATTAGCATACTTAGAACTCTAATTTAGCCAAAATGAACGTTCTAGCTCAATTAATACAGATACTATTGCCAGAATATTGCTGACTTTGGAGGCGATTTCTGACGATTTTAATTTTGGCGCTTAGGTACCTTAAGACGCGGACCCCTCATATAAACCCTCTCTCCAACGCGAGACGGCGCGTTAGGTAAATCCGCGTTGGACAAACTTAATACCTTATGGGATAAATGGGGATACGTGAACGCGGCCGCGTAAAGTCCCCCATTAATACTTAGATATGTAGATTTTTTATTCACACATAAATGAATTTCCCTACCTATATTGTATATGAAATAAGAACCAGGGCTGTGGAGTCGGAGTCGTGGAGTCGGTCAATTTTGAGTGGAGTCGGAGTCGGGAGTCGGAGTCGTGGAGTCGGAGTCGGTGCAAATCCTTCAATTATAACCATAGCAGCCTAGGCCTAGGCCTAGCTCAATTTTATGAATAAAATAGATTTAACTTAATGTTTTAATATACAATATAATATATAAATAATATATAATATATAAATATAAATAATATATAAATATAGTTGCTTATAATTACTAAGGATTATAATTAATTAATTAACATAATTAATAATAAGGAAATTTAAAAATTTGTACTAGCAACCCTAAATCTTTTTCAGATTTTTATTTCAATTTGATAATTTTGATAAGCATCACTGAAAGAAGATTTAATGGAAGCGATCCTTTTTTTAAGAACAAATTCAGTTAAGGTTAGTACATTTTGTTACGGATGTTTATAATAATACAAAAACATCTTATTAATTTGCTAAACCAATAATAATCTTATTTTGTTTAAGTTTCAATCAGTTTGAATTTTGGGATTTATTGTAATTTTTGAATAAAGAGAAAAAAAGCCATTAAGGCATAGTTATAGCCACTAAGTACCCTGATGAGTCATGTGGTGGTGACGAAATGCCTTGTTTATGAATCTCCATTGGCCTAATAAAACTAATCGTAATCAATTTGGCCTTAACATTCAATCGGAGTCGGAGTCGTAATTATGCAAGTCAGATTTCTGGAGTCGGAGTCGGAGTGTTAAAATTTTTGGAGTCGGAGTCGGAGTCGGAGTCGGAGTCGGCAAATTTTATCACCGACTCCACAGCCCTGATAAGAACATAATAAAATCATAAACATAATGATATTTACATATGATAATTAAAAATCTATTAAATGAAAATAACACGCATCTTTTCTTCACTCTTTCGGATGGTGCGTATGGTAGACTCATTCACGCGATATTCGCGGCCAAGTGATGTTATGCTCATACCGCCACGCAGCTTATCTAGAACCTTTATTTTTTTCGACTAATGTCATACCCTTACGACTTTTCTTCTCTTCACTATTACTTGCAGATGCTTTAGGTTTTGGTGCCATACTACTGACTAAGGGTAATAGCAAAACAACGGCAAAATCCAAACACAACAATCCAACACAACTTCACTGAACTTACCGCGGTAGTGGGACTGAGACAAAGGGTGATGCGAGGGGTAACGCGAGAGGGAAGGAAATGCGGGAGTGTTGGAGAGTGTAGAGAAAACACTAGTGCGCGCATTGGCACGCGTACAGTACTACTGTATTAGAGCGGGTTTGGCGGACCGTGTATAATCAAATTTTCCCCTTTCGGCAAATAATTGTTCGCATTTATTTTTCCGTGTATAAGCAAATTCGCGCTGGACAAACACGCGTTGGACGAGGGTTTACGGTGTATGTGTATATATATATATATATATATATATATATATATATATATATATGTGTGTGTGTGTGTGTGTGTGTGTGTGTGTATACATGCGCATCGGAGGTGTAGTGGTTAGCATCGCTGACTACGAATCCATCGGCCCCGGGATCGAGACCCGGTGACGGCAGGTGGCGCGCAGCAAAACCCAGCTGTTCAGCCTTGCACAAAATAAAAATTGGTTGATAGATAAATGGGTACCTTGGGTAGCCTAGTGGTTAAGACGTTGGGCTGCTGATCGGGAGGTCATGAGATCGAGTCCGGGCGAGGACTTCGTAATTTTTGACCGCCCGTGGTGGGGCATGGTTCGGATTCCACGTTAAACTGTGGGTCTAAGATGGAGTGACAAGCTTGACCTTCGTCATGATGAACAATTCAGGTGAAAACAAAACCAAGGTTAACCAAGGTTATACACTCCAAATGAAATATTATCCAGACAAGTTGTTATTATTGTTGTTAATAATAATAAGTAATATTTGGCATCAGATTAATACTTTTATTAACTTCATCGTTACCAAGAAAAAAAAAAAAGGGTCTTCAACTTGAGCGCCATCTGGTGAGAAATAAAAAATCTGAACCTAGGCTTAAACCTCTGGACGCCTACCTTTCACAAATATTCCATCATGGTGTCAAATAAGGAGTCTTTTAGTATCCCTTTCGTTATTTGTGGTTAAAGTACGTTCCAGTGAGAGCACTTAATGTTAACTTTAATATATCATCCGAGTCCATTCGTGTTAATTAACCTAATGTTAATGATAAAAGCGATAACTCTTCCCCTTTGTTTACGTGTGGGTCACGTGATCGTTTTTAGATGACGTCACGAGTAATTAATGTTATTATAGTTTAGTTTGCGATAGTTACATAACGTAAACACTGTATTTTAGGTCATTATGTTGAATCATATATATATATATATATATATATATATATATATATCGTGTAGAATTGATCCGAAAAAAATATATTTTTTAAGTCAATAAATCTATTTTCATTTCTGCCAAAAAAATTAAAAATATGACAGCCTTGCTTTTTCGTAAGTATAAAATATTTTATAAAGCAAAATAGATGCGTAAAAATTAGAATACTCGACTAACTAAGCTAAAATCTCTATTTCAGCTCGGATGAAACTATTAATTATTAAAAATTATATTCAGATAAATTTTATTTATTTATTTTTTATTTAATCTTTTTTTCTTAAGTATATAAACTCTAAACAAGGTATTTTCCCTTCCTTGTCTAAACAAAAGACGCAAGGACAATTCGTTATATCGGTCAATGAACACCTTTAGCTAATAGGAAGTCCTGTTCTATTTGTGCAGGAGGGGTGGTGGAGACCACGCAAGGATCAGGGAGAAATGTACTCTATAAACTCTGACGAAAGAAAATGGTTTGGAGAAATTACATATCCGTTGAAGGTGGGATTAATTGTTCAATGAAAGAGAATTCAGTGGAGCTTTTCAGAAGCTGTTAGAATGAATGGTCAGATACCGCGTAGACGAGTGTTGTTAAGTTACGCGCATCGAAAGAGGCAACGAAGCTGTAAATAAGGTTAATACGAACATGTTGGGTTTAATAGTGTTAATAGTAAAGAAAAACAATATACAGAGTTGATAGTCACTATCATTATACAGACCTAAAAAACGTGTCAAAACAATTCATTGTTTCGACGAAAAAAAAAAAAAAAAAAAAAAAAACCAAACCGGGTATTAAGTTTCATTTCGAGAAACCTTATTGACAAAACCAAAAAATTCTACACTAAATCTAAATCATGAGCGAGACCTCATTTACAATTATGGACTTTTTCGCGAAACAGAAATAGGTTGGAAAGTGTCGAAAAAAGACACGTGATTAAAATCAACATTTACAAAATGAAACAAAGACAAAAAATTAAATGTACTTTCATTTAAAAATAAAGATTGAGGTCTTTTTAAAATATTATTAAAAGAACATGACATTGCCATGGAATAGACAACAGAGGTATTACCAGAAACTCTGTTTCGATTAAAGGAGAAAGCGCGCGTAGGTTTCTTTTATTAACCCATTAGTGCCCATTGGTAGAATTTCCTACCGCCAAAATTGTTCGTCATTTTTGAATCACTTTTTCTCGTATTCACGCGATCTTCGGTACGAGTCATTGTTATGACGCGATCTTTTAGATTGCGTCATATCAATTACTCGCACCAAAGATCGCGTGAATACGAGAAAAAGTGATGCAATGATGACGAACAATTTTGGCGGTAGGAAATTCTACCACTGGGCACTAATGGGTTAACATCTCGGTACAGTGGAAAAACTCGCAACTCGAGTGGTTTCCTGCACCTCAGTAAACCCATTTAAAACTAAATTAGACAAATGCTCTTGGCCCCTCCTAACTGCCTAAAAAAAAATTACTAAATAAATTAACGGGGGCAAGATAAAGCCCCACTCAAATCACTTACAACAAACTTTATAAATATTACTGGGGCAGAAACTGCAGTACGATAAACCGCCAACCAAGATACTGACCAAGCGGTCCAGTTCCGGCATCTTCTTTTCTTATAAAACGCCTCATATTTACAATAGGCTACTGTTTTTATTTCATTGCAGAATGTAATAACGGGTGTTTTTCTGTCACCTGAAAGCTATCATTGCCTTATCATGTGCCGATTACTGCAATCTAAATATTTTATCATATATATATAATGTTTTAGTCAAAAGCCGACATCACTTACTACTTGCAGTAACTGAGTTTGGCTTTTGATTATATATATATATATATATATATGCCTCGATTCCAGGCCATAGCAGGGGGCGCCCAGCTCACCCAGCTGTTCATCCTATCATGTAAAAGAAATTGCTTGGTAGTAGCTAAATGGGTTCCGTGGGTAGCGTAGTGGGTAAGACGTTAGACTGCTGATCGGGAGGGAGTGAGATCGAATCGAGGAGAGGACTTTGTACAGTAATTTCTGACCACTCGTGGTTGGTCGTGATTCGGATTCCACGTTAAGCTGTAGGTCTAAGGTAGGGCAACAAGCTTGATGTTCGTCAGAATGAATAATTCGAGCGGAAGCAAAATTAAATCTGTGTTTAGCACCCCTAAGTCCGAAATGGAAGTGGGAAACCCAGACGAGTTTTTCGACATTGATACAGATCAACCAAGAACAAATCCCGGCACAAACCTATTAATGGACTTCGAGTTCACGGAAGGAGATGTCAGCGCCAGGGCCAGACACATGGAGTGCCACATTTCTGAAGAAATGCAGAGTATTGCAAAACCGCTATACTTACTATGGAGGAAATCACTCGACACAGAACAAATTCCACTCCCCTTAAAGAACGCGAACATTGCCCCCCTATTTAAAGGTGGTAACAGAGCAATGCCCAAAAATTATCGGCCAGTGGCTCTCACCTCACACCTTATAAAGTGTTTTGAACGCATACAGGCAAAACTACCTACTACCTACAAGAAAAAGACTTATACAACCCAAATCAACATGGCTTCAGGGCGGGTAGATCATGCCTATCACAGCTACTAGACCACCAGGAGAAAATATTAGGAACATTATGTCGAGGACAAAACATTGATGTAATATATACTGACTTTGCTAAAGCCTTCGATACATGTGACCATGGAATCATAGCACACAAACTTAAGGATACAGGAATTACTGGAAAGCTAGGAAGGTGGATATTTAATTTCTTGACGCAAAGAGTGGTGGTAAACGGAGTTAAATCGGAAGTCTCGGAAGTCGTGAGCTCTGTCCCACAAGGGACAGTATTAGCTCCCTTGCTGTTCATAATAATGATTGCAGATATTGATGCAGATATTAAGGACAGTATTGTATCATGCTTCGCAGATGACACAAAGATATGTAAGGAAATATTGAAGATGACATAAGAAAACTACAAAACGACATTGAAACATTATTCCAGTGGGCAGAAGACAACAATATGAAGTTCAACGAAGAAAAATTCCAACTTCTAAGATATGGTAATAACGAAGAGCTACAGAAAAAAGGGTACAAAACTCCGCAAGCCAAACAGATAACACCAAATCCACAAGTCAGGGATCTTGGAGTAATAATGTTGTCGGATGCAGAATTCAGAGAGCACTATAAAATCAAAATCACAACGGCTAGAAAAATAATGGGAATCATCTGGAAGAGCTTCCGCAGCAGAAAAGCGAACATCATGCTCAAATTATGGAGAGACTAGTCCTACCAATAATTGAGTATTGCTCAGTACTCACAAACCCACACAGAAAAAGAGACATTGCGAGCATTGAAGCTATACAAAGGACTTTTACGTCTAAGATAGAGGAAACGGAAGGTGAAGACTACTGGTCTCGACTACAATCCCTGGAACTCTACTCTCTTGAAAGAAGGCGCGAGCGGTACACAATAATATACATATGAAAAATACTTGAGGGCTCTGTCCCTAACCTCAGAAGTGAAATAGAAACAAACTGGAATGAGAGAAGAGGCAGATTTTGTACGGTCCCAGCTGCGGTTGGACAAGGAGCCATGAAAACGAGGATGGAAAATACCCTCAGAATACGGGGCCCAAAGCTTTTCAATGTCCTTCCAAAAGAAGTGAGGAATCTCCAGCACACCGACCTGAATAACTTCAAGAACCAGCTGGACAGATTCTTGTGCAAAGTCCCTGACCAGCCATGCGTGGCTGGCTACGAGGGCAGGAGGAGATCAGAAAGCAATTCCCTCCTTCACCAAGTCCAGCAAATGAGGCGGGATGCTGCAGAGGGGTCGACCGCAGGTCGATCCTGAACCATCGTTCAAACTCAACAAAAAAAGTATATACAGGGTGTCCCAGAAGTCTTGGAGGGGTTTTATTTGGCTATAACTTTTTTCTTTAATTTATTTATTTTTATTTTTCAATTAAAGTATCCTTGCTGCGATTAATGAAAATGGAATCCTGGACAGTGCAACAAAGAGTGGCTATTGTGGAACTTTATTTGACAAACAACTCTTCCATCGTTGCCACTCAAAGAGCTTTTCGATTAAAATTCAACGCACGTTCTGCTCCTTCTGATCGAGCTATTCGACGGTACGTCGCTAAATTTCGTATGGGAAAGGGTCAGGGAGACGAACCACGGACTGGGCGTCCTCGGACAAGCCGAAGTCCAACTCTGGTTGAGATGGTTCGTGAAAGCGTTGAGGAAAATCGACATCAGTCCGACGACGCAGCCAGGAATTAAACATTTCAAGAAGTTCCTTACATCGAATTTTAAGAGAGGATATTAATCTTTACCCATATACAATTCAAATTGCTCAAGAAATTAAACCACAAGATCATCAGAGTCGGATAACGTACGCCAATGCGATTTTAGATTTACGCAAAGAAAATTAAGATTTTCACCAGATGTTAAATTTGTAATTAAAATCGCAATAAATATATTTTCAAGTGTTACAAACCTTTTTTTATTTGATCCCCAAACAAAAAAGTTATAGCCAAATAAAACCCCTCCAAAACTTCTGGGCCACCATATATATATATATATATATATATATATATATATATATATATATATATATATATACCGCTGAGCATGCACACACGCATATGCTTCATGATCATTTGTATAGAACTGTATACTTAAGAAACCACAAGATGATAACTTCATAGCCTGAACCACAACCAGATACAACAGTGTGGTATTCATATTGCATTAATTAAACATGGTCATCCTCAAACCATGAGAACTTTCCGGAATGCATTTTAGAAGGGCTAAAAACACTGCAAACAAATAACCACAAACTGTCGCATAAGGTCTTCAACCCCATTTAAGGCTTCACGATTACCTACTTTAAAAATAAACTGACCAAGTAATTTATGTATACACACATATTATTTCATATATATATATATATATATATAATATATATATATAGAGAGAGAGAGAGAGAGAGAGAGAGAGAGAGAGAGAGAGAGATATTTCACTAACGAATAGGTGAATATGGTAAATGCAATATAATAGAAAGCCTTTGTACAAAATCAATTCCAACGCTTGAAATGCGATTCATTTGTAATGACCACACACACACACACACACACACACAACCTTACTCACTCATTCTCTCTGTCACTAACTCTCTGCAGCAAATCAAATATTTTGTGATAACTCACAGTTCATCAGACTTGGACTGTCTCCTCAATTCACTTACCTAAAGAAGAGAAAACAATTAATTATTATATATATACAACACAAAATTCCTATGATGCGCGACTTTCGCGCCACCCTGTATAATGTATATATATATATAATATATATATATATATATATATATATACAGTAAACCCTCGCTATTCGCGGCATCACCATTCGCAGCTTCAATTATTCGCGGTCACTGCTTCAAGGCCGCCGACGGAGGAGAAGGAACGAGCACCACTCCCGAATCAAGCTTTGTAGCTAGTAAAGGTTGGTTTGAAAGATTGAAAAAACGTTTTTCGCTGCACAATGTCAAGATTTCAGGGGTATAAGCCTGAACAGGTCTTTAACGCCGATGAGACTGCCCTTTTTTGAAAGAAATTGCCATCACGCACTTACATTAGTCAGGAGGAGCGTCATGCATCGGGATTCAAAGCCGCAAAAGATCGTGTAACTCTTCTCTTTTGTGCCAATGCTGCAGGTCACATGGTGAAGCCTGGCTTAATTCATAAGGCAGCCCGCTCGCGAGCACTAAAAGGCAAGGATATGAACCCCCTTCCTGTACATTAGGCACAAAATCAATGGAGTATGGCGTATTCGCGGATTTCCCTTATTCGCGGCGCGAGTGGAACGCATCTACCGCGAATAATGAGGTTTTACTGTATATATATATATATATATATATATATATATATATATATATAGAAAGGAGGGATCAAGGGCGGGCGCCCGCAAAATTGTGCTCCTTTATAAGAGAGATTATGTACTGTGTAAAATGCACGTGTGTGTAGTGGAGATTAGAGGGAGAATTGTACACATATATATATATACACACTCGTGTGTGTGTGTGTGTGTGTGTGTGTGTGTGTGTGTGTGTATATATATATATATAATTTGTTATATCGAACATTCCATTGTGAAGACCCTGATGTTATCAGACATTTTAAAGGTTTCAACCGTTTGCCTCATACTATGAACGCTATTACTTATTGCTATTATTATCTGTTGTGGTCTACACACACACACACACACATATATATATATATATATATATGGGATTGAACTCAGAATGGTCCCCTGAGGTTTTTTTGTGTATCATATATATATATATATATATATATATTATTAAAATTTTGTGTGTTCCATTTTATTTCCTTGTGAAGCAAGTGTGCGCCATGACCTTTGATTGCTCAATTCATTTATAACTTTAATTTACCTACATAAAAAAAAAATTAAAATTTATGAAGCCATTTTTGTTTTGTTTTTTTTGTTATCATTTATTTTTATTTTTATTTTTAAGTTTCAGTTATTAAAAATGACCTTAAAATACTAGGAAATAAGAAGCAGGAAACCAGTCTTTTAGTCCCGTTGCTAAGGCAACCATTCAAAGATTTCACTTCGCTGTCTTTTTTTGTTTGGGTTTTTGTGTTGTCATGGTAACAGAGAAATGAGTGAAGTTGGCACAGTTGCATTTAGTTCAAAGAAAATGTGGTCTTTTTTTCCTCGTTTTTATGTGGTCTTCACGGTAGACTTTTTTGAAAACAATTGAAAACTTGAAGCTTGTTACATTCTGTGAGATGTATATCTCGCATTACGCACGCAGTATATATATATACAGGGTGCAACAAAAGTCCGTTCTCATAGGGAAATAAGATACAACAGAATTGATCGTGATGAGTTTGTATGCATTACGTGACAACACTGTTACGTTATTGGCAATGCAATTTGAGCATGTACTCGATTAATTGCTAAGTTGATTGTATTGTTTGTAATGTACAGTTAAAACTATTTTCTCCTTCAATTCTGTTATATCTTATTTCCCTATGAGAACGGACTTTTGTTACACCATATATATATATTATATAATATATATATATATTATATATATATATATATATATATATAATGTTATGGGCATAATTATTTATATTATATCATGAATTTATTAATTTCTCTCTAAATCGTGCTCAGTTTTTTGTTTACTTTCGAAGGAATACAAAATAACTGATCAATTTGGGACCAAATATCTTTTTTCTTTCAGAATTAAGGTCAAGACGTAGTTAAAGGTAAGCAAAGCCAATAAAAAGTGTTTTGAAGATAGTTTTCCTATTAACAAAAACACTGGGAACTCTTCAAACGTATATACGTGTGTGTGTGTGTGTGTGTGTGTGGACTACAGAAAACTCGAACTAAGGTCACTTTTGAAATTGATTACAACTTTCATCTTTCACCCTTTCAAAAATAGAAGCTTTGAATCCATCGTGAGAAACTCCAGTTTCTTTACTATAGCTGCATCCGGACCGGCTATTATGCCTCTAGGCTTATGGGTATCATATATTTAAATGTGCTGTTAAATACACGAAAGCACTCGTTCGATAGTGTTTGTTCAATTCTTTTGTATATTTTGTTATGTATATACTCGTAGAAACGTCGCGCGGGTGAAGTTTTTAGGTCACTGGCTGGCTGGTCTGTCTGATATATTCCCGTAGACAAGGAGCGATAAGACATGTTAGGAAAAACCCGCGTCAGGAGTTCACTGCAGAGTTGTATATGCGATGATTTCCATCGGTGGTACCATGGGTGCATCGTGACGGTATCCCGCGTGCTTTTCCGTGTATATACTACGGAGGTTCACGCGGCGCTCATTATATCTTAACATTATAACCGGACCCGAAGGATCTCCATCATACGAGCTTTCTACGCGGATTAGATCGGGACGGAACCCATATCCCCGTACGCTCTCATTTCCTCCTCCTACGCAGCACTAGCGAATCCAACCTAAGGCGAACCAGGAAGGCCACTTCATAAGAAATGTGGAAGTGAGACTGCCTTTGTTAGTGCATCGAAAGTGTACTGCAACAAAATTCAAAACTAATTTTAAAGTTAAAATCATAAAAACAGAAGTTAAAAACAAAAAAAAAAATTACGAGTCATTTGATATCGTAGATAAACTTTCTATTTTCAATATCAAAATTTCAATTGACGTATTCAAATTTTTTTTTTTTTGGGCAATGAAAAATATGTTTTACTAAATACAAAATTAATAATAATAATAATAATAATAATAGTAATAATAATAATAAAATAATAATATGTAAAAAAAAAAATTTATTTTAAATAATACGATTCATTATTAATATTAAATTTCATATTTGATTTTCGCATTAACTGATTTAGAAAATAATAATTTCCGAGATGAAATTCTATGAAATTTTGAATGAAAAGAATTTTTCATTAAATATATGAAATACGCAACATGTTAAATAAAAAAAACAAACAATTAAAATTCTTGTCAAGAAAACGTTTCATTTTTTGTTAAAGTTTCAAAATTATAATATTATATATATATATATATATATATACACTTTCAAAAGTATAAATTTTTATGTAATTCACTTTATTAATTAAATATTTCGCTTTATATTTATATATATATTTTTTTTATTTTATTTTTTTTTGAGGGAAGAAGTAGATTTTTAAGCTTGGATGATTCGGCCTTTACAAAATGTTCCACGAGCGAGCTCAGAAAAGCCTGAGACGGCTGTGGGCGGTCGCCTTGGTGCTGGCAAGCCGGGTATGGAATGTGTGTCAGCAGGTTAGAAGAAGGGTCTCTCTCTCTCTCTCTTTTTTTGCATGTATTTTTATCAGTCATTTTCTTCCATTATTTTCGTTATCTGCACTTCCTCCAAATCTTTTATGCTTTAGTTGTTACGTTTTAACGTCCGTCTAATATATATCTCGTGTGCAGAAACGTTCCTTAATACTTATGTCGTTTCTATTCATATATATATATATATATATATCTTTTTGGTCTCCTTTAGAAACTCTGAACACCTCCATACAGCCAATTTGTTTGTCTTTAGTCCTGATTGATTTTGACTTGGCTCACATATTCGGGAACAACACACTTTCTCTTTCCCCTTGTCATTTTCTCTCCGCTTAAGTCTCAGTCTCTCTCTCAGTCAGTCAGTCTCTCTCTCAGTCAGTCAGTCTCTCTCTCAGTCAGTCAGTCTCTCTCTCAGTCAGTCAGTCTCTCTCTCAGTCAGTCAGTCAGTCTCTCTCTCAGTCAGTCAGTCTCTCTGTCAGTCAGTCAGTCTCTCTCTCAGTCAGTCAGTCACTCTCTCTCTCAGTCAGTCAGTCAGTCTCTCTCTCTCTCTCTCTCTCTCTCTCTCTCTCTCTCTCTCTCTCTCTCTCTCCTAACGAATTATGGTTCGCTGATGACAAAGTGATAAAGTCACTCTGTGTAAACAGAGGTACCGCAAAACTAAAGGAGAGAGAAATGCTAAGTGTTTTGTATGAAAGATGACTGCGAGGTCACTCAGGGTATATAAAACTAATACTGAATCACTTATCCCGTCCCCCCCCCCCTTTATTTTAACACCCTGAGGTCCATCAACCCAAATAAATCGAAAACCAGTCTTAGCATGCATTGAGCGTATTGTAAAGGGGTGAAAAAGAAGTCTGGGGGATATGAAGAAAATAAACTACCGTACTCATTACGCGTACGATTATAGCCCATGAAAATAAGGTGAGTTAAAAATAATACCCTTAAGTACTCCCGTAAATAATATGCGTATATATATTTAGAACTAAAAGTGTATTTAGACATACAGTATGAAAGGACTCAATAAGTATCAAAAGAATGAAAAGAAATTATTTGTTGTTTAAGGTACAAAACATACATCAAATTGACCTAAAGATGCGTCCTGCTCAACCTTCGCCCTATTCATCAGTGCGTTCCAGGATGCAAGAAAAAGGGTGTGTCCGAATACGCTGAGGTGTTACTAATATACTTTTTGAACATATTTCTGCTCTTTATAACGTTAATTTTAATTATATGTTGTAGATAACTGTGCGTGTGTATATATATATATATATATATATATATATATATATATATATATATATATATATATATACGGGCCGGATCTAGAAGTTGCGAGGCCCTAGGCAGATCTAGAAATTGCGAGGCCCTAGGCCTATATATATATGAAAATATGGACTTAATTATCGGTACTATACCAGCAATATTAGAATCCCGCATTGACAGAACTATGCCAGCACTTAAAAATTAAACCAAACCAAAATAATCACGCATGGAAATTGTATAAGAAATATAAATAAACCATACAAATAAGTATAAATTATAATATGAATCAAGATTTGTATCGAAAATATAAGACAATGATTTCTAAGATTTATATAATATTATAGGTAATGACTTTCCATAGTATACAAACGTTTTTCATATGTGATGTATAAGAGATGTTGACATTTCATTTTTATAATAGTGAGCGATCGACTTATCAGGCTAAATATTAATGCTTTAATATTTGGTTCAGATGCTCCTTGAATATTACAGCAATGCTTTTCTACTTTTCTTCGAGCTAAACTCTTCAATTAATTGAGAATAATCTAATGAATTTGTTATATCGTTTTCTATTGATAACATAGCTAATGATTGCAATCTCGCTTGAGACATGGTGGAACGCAAATATGTTTTAATAAGTTTGAGACGCGAGAAACTTCTTTCAGCCGAAGCAACAGTAACTGGGATGGTTAATAGTTTTAATACTATTCGAAGTGCAACATAAACATTAGGATAAATCTCACTTAGTTGTTTTTGCACTATATAAACAAGGGCATTTCCGAGATCTGTTTTCTCAGGTATAAACCTGCAAAGTACTTTAAGTTCTTCATAGAGTTCTAAATCATTAATATCACTTGAACAGAACGCGCAAAACGGCTTGAGCAAGGCCCCCTTTGGCGCGAGGCCCTAGGCGATCGCCTATTCGCCTATAGCTAAATCCGGGCCTGTATATATATATATATATATATATATATATATATATTTATATATATATATAAATTTTAAAATCTGTTTTACCCAGTTAATTTTTATCTCAACTTCATCTATGCTTAACCCAAGTAGAGCCGAACGCAGAGCCAAACTCATGAGTACACAAATGAGCCACTAAGCACGAGTAAACCTAAAGATAACTCCTTTTTCATTCATTGAAATTGAGTACATAAAGACTGTTAATGTTTAATGCATTCTGTTAGGCAAGAGGCTTCATTTGTTCGTTCGAAGTGGGTTGGTTAACCTCCTCCGTAACATCTGAGGTCAAATGACGGGAGGGACCATCAGCTTTACGTGGAACCCGAACCTTCTAAGGGTCGCTACTACATCGTCTAAACCCGGAGAATGATTCCCCATTCAACTACTACTGTCCAGACCTATAGTTTAACTTCGCTGATCGACGAAGCCCGGAAGGGGTTTCGAACAGTTTAACTGCATTGCACATACACAATTTTTTTTACAGTATAACAGTAAATATTCGTAAACTTTATAAAAAGTAAAATATTTGCAAACATTTCCTCAATTCTGTTTTCGTTCTACGATTATAAAAAGCCAAAAAGTACATACATACATACATACATACATACATACATACATACATACATACATACATACATACATACATACATACATACATACATACATACATACATACATACATACATACATACATACATACATACATATATATATATATATATATATATATATATATATATATATATATATATATATAAGTTAAAAAAAGTGAGAGAAACATTATGACAGAATTTTGCCTTCAACTGGGATTTATAAATGTAATTGCAGTGCAACAAAAATTCAGAGCAACATCCCCGTAGCCAACTTCCTCTGTCCCCATGCGTATCCAGCGACAGTTACGATAGCAACGGTGTCTTTTCCCGATCCCGAAGCACATTTAAGAAAATCTGCAAATAGTGGTATTCGAACGGGAGAATTTGGTAATTCGCTCTCTATTCTATCATCCAGTCCATAGCTTCTTCCGGAACGATAATAATTTAGGTTTTTTTTTTTTACGCAATACGTTTTTTTCACTACTTTTATTGCTGTATTTACTAAAATCTATAATGAAATGCTATATGTATTTAGACAATCATTAGGGAGAACATTCATTATTATTATTACTATTTCAAGCATATATATATATATATGATACACACAGACCGTGCATGGAACAAGGAACTCTTCTGGGAAAATTAAATCCATTATAGTCCGAATAAGTAATGGGTAAATGACAAACACTATAGTTTTTTCTTTCTCATGATGTTAGCCCGACGTGTGCAACGGGTCACTCGCAAAGAGGTCCCAAAAATATAGCTTTCCTGAACGGCTATCTGCAAAGCAGATAGGACCCAGCTTTGGGACAGGATCTAGGGTTTAAAGCAGCCTAGCCCCACTATATTTAGGAAGCTATATTTTTGGACCTCTTTGCGAGTGACCCGTTACCCAGTCGGGCTAACATCATGAAAAAAGAAAAACTATAGTGTTTGTCATTTACCATTACTTATTCGGACTATAGTGGATTTAATTTTCCCAGAAGAGTTCCTTGTTCCATGCATGGTCTGTGTATAACACTATATATATATATATATATATAAGAAACCATCCATGGTGCGATATAGTTGATAGTGTGTGCTTTCTAGTCACGAGTGTGCCCTTCTTGAATTCTCAGTAGTGCCAACCCAAAATTTATTTTCGAAAATAAAATAAAAATAAAGTTTTCTTTCTTCCTCGAAGTTATATTTAATGGGTAACTTAAAAAATTAATGAAACTAAACTTAATATATTAGACGAAATTGATCTACATTAAAAAAAAAAATTCTATAAGCTATTTACGAGCATACCATAATAATTATACGTATGAAAAAATAAAATATGGGTGCGACATAAATACCTAATAATAACAAGTGAATATATGCGTATCATACGCGAAAATCTTTCATAGTATTAAAAAAAATAATATTGACATTATTATCATTCCGAATGAAGCCTTATACACGGTGAGTGAAGTTGTAGACAGACAGCTAGTCAGCAAATTTTTTTTTTTTTTTTGCTTTCGAATACCACCACTTCCAGACGGATTATTTTATTAAAAGTAAATAAGAATGGAGTAAGAGGGTTTATTGTAAAATAATTTACATAAATAAAAATAAATAAATAATAATGACGATGAAAAAGTATGTAAAATGAAAACCGGCAGAAAAAGTTCATTGTATCGGGGTTATGTGCATCAGGGTCGGGAAAGGACACCATTTCCATTGTAACTGTCGCTAGGATACGGCGTGAAAAAAGTTATTGTTAATAACACGATTTAACTTTCGTACTAACAGCTAAGGTTACGGAACGGAGGGGACCTACAGCTCAACGTGGAATCCGAGCCACGGGTCGTTACATCATTTGGTTTTCCCATCTAACTCGTACACAGAACGTCGCTTAACTTAACGGAAGTGGTGTTCGGACATGACCACGATATAGCTTAGCAGGAGAACTGCGACGGACGATGTTTCAATACTGATGTTTGCGATACTGCAAGGAGCCAATAATGTAACGTATAAATGTTGCATCCTCTCGTCTAGATATTGCTTCGCAATGTTGAAGTGCATCCGCAATTTACAAAACCCCAAAATACTGACGTTATATGATAACGTACTAATCTATAATTCCTGCTTGCATCGTTTTATTACTAGAAAACATTCGAAAATTATATGTGGTTGCTTTCATTGACCGGCGATGCTTCGCTCATATTACACAGTATGAGAAATCAGCGTCCCATAAAAGGCTTCGCTTTATCGCCTTCTAACTTGCAAGGCGAACGAGAGAGAGAATTCAATGAATGAAATTCGGGTGGAAGTAGGTCAGAACATACATTCAGACGTACCTACGTACAAACACACACACAACACACATATGTATAATGCCCATCAATTTAGAAGGATCACTTAACAAAACGTGTATGAATCATTGCAGTATAAGTTGTATAACGTTTGTTTAAGCATTTTCTCTGGATGCACATCTGATTTGTCGACATTTGCTCAAACATACATATCATTACATAATTCCTTTTTTGACCGAAGGACCGCATATAGAAACGGCACTTTGACCAAGCACATGTTGCCTAATTTTAAGGTAATTTTTTTTCTCAGTTTGTGTTCTTGTTTGCTTTGGGAAAAAATGTTTAACAAATTGTGCCATCTGGTGTTTAATTATTTTTCTTATTTACAGTTCATTGGTTTACTGTCGTTAATGATGAAGCTACGAATAAAGATTGTAAAATACTGTGGGTTATACGAAAAAAAAATATATATATATATATGTGTGTGTGTGTGTGTGTGTGTGTGTGTGTGTAAAACTAAGTGAAACGTCTAGAAAATGAAAAATTTAAAAAAAAAATGTACATTGAGTCCACTTAATTTTCTTCGAACGTGTTTTCCACCATTCTTGATGATCCATTAGACTTATACGTACTGTTATTCTGCACTCAAATGTAGGTAATAGCGTAATATTTTAAAACACAAAAAATTATTATTATTATTATTATTATATATATATATATATATATATATATATATATATATATATATATACACACACACTGTATATAAATAAAAAGAGTAAAATTTATATACAGTATATAAATGTAGGTAATAGTATGTGTGTGTGTGTGTGTGTGTGTGTGTGTGTTACTTAACTATTAAAAATGCTGAAAGGAGAGAGAGACTTTATGGAATAGCTAAAAAGAGAACAAAAAAATCAGGGAATGGAAGCATTCCTCGAAAGTCCAAAATATTCGATTGTGAGGCACAATAACGGTAAACTTCTTCAGTGAACATAAGCGCAATTATTCTATTTTCACTCAAGTATTTCAAACCGTGGGATTTGATCGCGAAAGGTTACGCTTAAAACCCACGCGGGAATCATACTTAACTAACCATTGGAGGATGATTAGCACGGAACTTGCTAACTCTTGAGTTTTTTTTGTTTTTTTTGTGGTTCGTAAATATGAAGTTGGAGATTGTATTTTTGTACCATATTTGTCCTGTACCGTTTAGTTTTTACGGTTTAATTTTCTTCTTTTGTAATAATGTGTTGCATAATTTGATTATGTTCAATTACTAATGTTTTTAAAGGTTAACATAATAAATAGTAGCTTTAGTCTGAGTGGTAATTTGCATATTGTATGTTAACATACTGTATAATTACATTATTCGTATTTAAACTGTTAAATGGTAAGTTATTAACATGAAGAATTATGTATACAGTATATTAGTGGGGTCCCCGTCATTAATCTTCAGCTGCGTACCAAAAAACCGGTGGACGAAATGGCGTATTTTGTGCATTTTGTGCATTTTCAAAGTTTGAATTTTAGTTCTGTAATTAACGAGCGACTTTGGTTTTTAAATACAATGTTAGTTAAAGGCCTTATCGTAGGCTCTACTTAAATTTAAGTATACCAATGAAGTTCAAATTGTAGAGGATGGTTTTGGCGTTTCAAAAATTCTTAGTTTTTGCGGTTTTCTAGCTAAACTAGTCATTATTTTTTAACCAAAGGCCCCGAAAAGATAATTTCCTTATTAAATTTACTATGGAATTATATTTATTACGACTTACTACATGATTTTCTTCCAATTATAAAGCATGTTAAACTTGGGCCTATGATAAGTTAGGCCCTTTCCGGAGCTAATTTCTCTCAAAAAAAGTCAGGCCTGGTGTTTAAAGATATTTTACTTGACAAATATGCGAATATTTCAGGTAATTCGCCATTAATAACTAGTCCATTCCTCTATATAAAGATTGAGAAAAATAAGGTTATTGAATTTTCTGAATTAGGGCCGTGTAACTTTTTTATTTTTTAATTTGGGTGATGCGCTTACTTAGATGATGTATATTTAGTAATCTTTTTGGTTAATTCCGGTACAGGGTGCTTAGCAAGCTCAGCAGAAAGTAGAAGCCTGAAGGCAGTTTACCTCTTGTTATGGCGAGCCAGAGTAGAGGCTTCAGTAGCGATTCTCCAGAAAATGTTATAAATGAAAGATTTCATGATGGACATAACATTGAAAGAAATGCAAGTTTCTAGATGAACTTTTTTCAAAACTTTGTAGATATATATGACCAACAACTCTCCTTCCTCTTCTTTCTTATTCACCTTTAGAGACAGATTTCTGAGCTTTGCCAACCAATTTTTTGCCATCTTCCCGGAGAAACATAGCTTTGGACAGGGCTTAACCTATCGTAGGCTCAGGTTTGACAAGTTCTATAGCTGGAAGAAATTTACGTAGAAAGTCGTAATAGATATCAATCGATAGAAAATTTAATAAGAAAAAACATCTGCTCAGGGACATAGTATAAAAAATCAGTAGTCTAGCTTAGAAACAGCAAAAACTAAGAATTTTTAAAATTTAAAAAAAACATCCTTGAGTTCGGGTTTCGTTGGTACACTTAAACTAAACTACTTATTATTATTAAAATTATATATTTTTTTATGTAAGATGAGGGGGCTAAGGGCCAGCGCCCGCAAAAGTGACCCTTCCACAGAAGACGGAGAGGGCCAAAAACAATGTCTCCAAGTTTCAATAATGCCATTTTTTTTAATATACTGTAAATTTTGAAAAGGTTGTGTAGTGTATAAGATGCATGTATGTGTAGTAAGGAATAGAGGGAGAAGGGTGTGTTTCACAGCATGCTGGACTGCTCACAGGGTAGATGAGACACGGGAAAAAGACCAGTTAAGGAGGACAGTGACATGAGAAACGGGAGTTCCAGCACTCCCTGACTCCTGCCTAACATCCACCCTGAAGTACTTCCCTGGTCCTTCCCTGATTGCTGTCCTCCTATATTAATTAATCAATTAATATGAGACCAGAAATTTACATAACGTAGATGTGAAACCCAAAATCACTCTTTATTTATGAAACTAAAAATTGGATTTTAAAAAAATATGCAAAATTTACTATTTCGCTCACCCGCTTTGTTTGTACACAGCTCAAAACTGATGACGTTTTGGTCCGGAGCCCTATATGACTAAATATTGTAATCCCATTTTACAAGATAATCGTCTATTTTCCTATATACAGTATATATATATATATATATATATATATATATATATATATATATATATATATATATATGCGCCCTCCCCCCTCAAAAACACACTTGGTTGCAGCAACCGAACTATTTGGCAACCAGTCTAAAATGTTTAAATCAAGCATGCGATAACTACACCAACCCTTAAATTTGTTACAGAAGAAAGGTAAAAAAAGTCTAATGGAGTGATCGCATTATTGAATTTAATCATTTAAACAGATTGTGAAATAGTCTTATATAATATAAATATGGGTTTCCATGTACCAATTAACAACGTGTTTTTTTATGGGCCTGGGGAATTATCTTAAGAATAAGTCCATTCAGAGTAATTCCCTTAAGAGCAATTCCAGTAAGAGCAATTCCAGTAAGAGCAATTCCAGTAAGAGCAATTCCAGTAAGAGCAATTCCAGTAAGAGCAATTCCAGTAAGAGCAATTCCAGTAAGAGCAATTCCAGTAAGAGCAATTCCAGTAAGAGCAATTCCAGTAAGAGCAATTCCAGTAAGAGCAATTCCAGTAAGAGCAATTCCAGTAAGAGCAATTCCAGTAAGAGCAATTCCAGTAAGAGCAATTCCAGTAAGAGCAATTCCAGTAAGAGCAATTCCAGTAAGGGCAATTCCAGTAAGGGCAATTCCAGTAAGGGCAATTCCAGTAAGGGCAATTCCAGTAAGGGCAATTCCAGTAAGGGCAATTCCAGTAAGGGCAATTCCAGTAAGGGCAATTCCAGTAAGAGCAATTCCAGTAAGAGCAATTCCCTTAAGAATAATTCTCTTAAGAATAATCCCTTTAACATTAATTCCATTAAGAACAAGTCCATTAAAAATAATTCCATTAATAATACAATATTTATCTCTAAATTAGACCATGCAAGCATGCTACTTAACCAAATTATAAGCTCTGCCTTACAGTGTCAACAAACGTCTCAACCAGATTCAAAATGGCATCTTTACGTCTCGTTACTCCTCCTAATTTGAATAAGTTACTAAAAAAAAAAAAAACCATGCGTCAAAATCAAACCTCAAATTACGTTTAGCTTTTTATTTCAGTGGGTGACGTTTCTCACTCATCCATCAACCTTCGAAACATTTTTCCTCGCTAAATGGAGGTTTAAGAGTTTTCACTATTGTATATAAACGTTTCGACATACATAAAATGTGTGTTTACAATGTATTCGCAAACGTATGAGCACTTAGTTTCCATGTACCAATTAACAAACGCCTACAATGTTTTTTTTTAAAACACAATTCCGAAAAATTAATTTTATATATATATATATATATATATATATATATATATATATACACAGGGTGGGCCGTAAGTTTCCATACATAGGAAAAATAAACATTTTTTTATGGACAACCATTTTTATTTATATAATATGCTCTACATGGTTGCCATTGTTTTGAAAACACATTTCAATACGTGTTCCCCACTGTTGATGAACACGCATTAGCACAGTTGACGTTATGCTTGTAATGGCGTTGGTGATACGGTCCTTTAGATGATTTATGTCTCGTATCTTTTCCTGATACACCATGGCCTTCAAGTGCCCCCAAAGATAGAAATCAAGGGGGGTGAGATCTGGGGATCTGGGAGGCCACTCCACAGGACCACGCCGACCAATCCAAGCATCCGGAAACTGCTGATCCAAATACCGACGCACGTGAAGACCATAATTTAAATTTTCCTATGTATGGAAACTTACGGCCCACCCTGTATATATATATATATATATATATATATATGGGATGAATTTCACAATTAAACACGTGAAATGAATGGATGATGTAAATCCGCAAGGAAAAAGAAAAATAACTCCAAGGCCTTTCGTGTATTCAGAAGTACACCTCGTCATTCCCTGACGAGGTGTACTTCTGAATACACGAAAGACTTGGAATCATTTTTCTTTTTCTTTGTGGGTTTACATATATATATATATATATACACACATCCATGTCTTATATCTCCCATGGAAATAGGGAGGATAGGGGCCCGGGCCTGTGCTAGTTTAGCACGAGTCAATTAAAGAGGGGTGTCCGGCCCGCCGCTTTGTCGTGACGTAAGATATAGAAAGACAGAGTACCCATTTATCTACCAAACTGCATATGTAAAGATGAAACAGCTGGGTGAGCTGCTCCAGCGCCACCAACTCTTGTCGGGAATCGAACCCGGGTCTGACATATTTGTAGTCAACGATGTTAACCACTACACCACCGATTACCGAGACTACATATTCAGTATATATATATATATATAGAGAGAGAGAGAGAGAGAGAGAGAGAGAGTCTCGGTAATAATTGTTGCTTGCAAAAGTTGAAAAATGAAAAGCAAAAAGATAAAATTAATAATTTAAGAAAAAATACCATCTGACAGTCATATTAAAGCTTCAAAAAGATTAAGATATGACGCAATATGGGTTCTTACGACCGTAATAACTTTCATCAAACAAATTACGTTCATTCTAATATCCTTTTAAAATACAGATGGATTTTCTATGTAATAAAAACTATTTTTTTCTAACATTCTTAAGTATACTGTACATGAGACTATTAAAAACAACCTTCAGAATGGAAAACATGTTTCTTACCTGTCCATGGCAATCTTTGATCTTCACAGATAGTCACTAGTACCAAAGAAGACCTATGAAGCGAGTTGTTCAATGTCAACAAGGAGGGACAATGGAGTAAGTCATTGAAAAAGAACGAATCAAATACATGTTAAATGTTAATAAATGTAAAGCAAATCTTAATATTTTGAAAAAAAAAATTATGCTTCCATATTTGGGATGAAATCATGGATGTAGTTCCTTCAGAGGAACGAAAGGTCGTGACTTGATGCTATGAGAATGAAAATTCATCATTTTTGTTATGTTCAAAAAGGGAGGAATTAAAAAAAAGTGACGAATTGGCAACTTTTTTTAATTTTATTTGTTATTGTTTGCTTGCGCAGACCGTCTGCTACGCATTCTTATTAAAATATTAATTTCTTCTGTTTATATTAACGTTTTTTATACAAGAATTACGAGCGTGAGAACTCTCTCTCTCTCTCTCTCTCTCTCTCTCCTTGTAACTCTCTCTCTCTCTCTCTCTATATAATTTCCTTGGCTACTTTTCCAGGGTCAAGGTATTTTCTTCAACCTTTTTTCGTACCTGCCTCTGGCAGGGAGGGAGCGGAGGGTGGGGAGAGAGCCTTCTACTTTTCTATCCAGTTTTCTACTACTATTAGGATAGTAGAAACAAAAATAAACTTTCAATAACAGGAACAGTTCCTCGGTGGATCAGTTCAAGAAAAGGTTTTCCAAATCTTGCACACTATTTGAGTGTGTAGAAAATTTTCCCTGGCACCCGTTGCCATTGGTACCTCCTCGGTATGGGCCGCAAGGCCTTTTGAGGTACTTCTTTTCCTTGTAACACTCTCTCTCTCTCTCTCTCTCTAAAAGTGAAAAATCGTTCATCATCCATATCTTGAAATATAAGCCTCCTATCACACTAACTTCCTCAGCAATATTTTCTAGATTTGAATTCTTATACATGAAGCTATTATCTCCAGTTATTTATCGTGCACTATTTAAAAAAGAAAGTTTCACGTACAATTAACTTAGTCAAATTATAATATATCTGTCGCCATATCATCTCCTCCAAGCATAAGATTAACACTGGAGGGATAAAAGGAATATTTACAGGACAAAAAGCGTCATTAACACTATCATTAAATTACCGTCGTAAACGCTGCATTAAAAATCAGGAATTTGGGTCTGCCTGCTGCACTACACGGCGTCAGGGCAGAGGAAAGGTCATTTCATGGCTGGGGCATTTTCTCTCTATATGAAAAAGGTGTATACATAATCTACCTGCAACTGCCAAACTAGAATTTCTTGTTTTTTTGAAAGTTGAAACACGAATAATAAAAAACTTTGGATATAATTAAAAATATTTGTATCCAACATTTTGAAATAGTATAAGATATGCAGTGCCTAGTAAACACATTTTTCTTTTAATTTTATATGCTTTTTAATCTCTGATATACCCATTACACGGGATTTATAAGCTCCTATAACCTTCGCATCCAGAGATGACTATAGAGCTTTTAAACAATATCTCTAATTAAGAACATTGAATTAACATTTAATTAACAATAATTCAGTTATAATTAAAACCTCTGTTATTTATATAACTTCATTTAATCTCATATTATCTAATTATATTTCAATACACACACACACACACATATATATATATATATATAAATATATATAAAATAATAATAATAAATTAATTATAAGATTAAAAATAGAAATTAAAACCTTACAATTGAGATATTCCACCCCAAGAAATGTGCAATGCAAAAATTAACTTTAAAAAGAATGTAACGCAGCTAATAGGATTAGATTCTCTTTTATTCCTTCGCCTATCTCGTTTGCAATCTTTATGGCCGATGCTAAAATTATTAAAATCATCGTAAGACGCCATCTTTGCTCTGCAGCTGCATGAACGTTTACATAACTCTCTATTTTTTAGTGCGCACACACACACACACACACACATATATATATATATATATATATATATATATATATATATATATATATATATATATATATATATATAGTTTGCTGGGAATGAGTCTTTTATGCTTGTATTACAGCAAGTATAGTTAAATATATATGTATACACTCCATGCAATTAAAAGTTAATCGGAGGGAACACTCATTATTAGAGATTGTTCTAGTTTACTTACGCGATAAACGACTAACCTCGCTGTAGGACCCAACGAAGTGAAAAAATGAAGAGTTTCGCAACATATGTCTCTAACTAATGTTACGGTCCGGAGATGTATAATGGCTCCTAATGGTATTTTGCACCTCGTGTATAGTTTCGCAAAATGAATTATTTATATTTATATATATACACCCGTACATATAAGCGTTATATATATATGTGTGTGTGTGTGTGTGTGTGTGTGTGTGTGTGTGTGTGTGCATATTTATTGTACATATATACTTATTTCTATTTATATAAATATACTAACACTGTAATAAGTACAAAAGTCCCTCAAAATTAAGAATTTCTATTAAGATCAGCATACTGCTGAGCACTGCTGTTTGCTATATTTTTCCTGTATTTGATACCGCGAGTCTGATATAACGGCAACATAACCTTGGCTAAAATGACTAAAATTAAATTTTTCTTCCTTCAATAAATAATTATACTGTTAAAATCCGTATGATCTATGTATATGAAATAATTACTTAAATATTCACTCTCTCTTTTGAATTTTAGACGCATTAACGTACGCATGCATGATTTAATCTAACAAAGTCATTATCTGAAATTATGATGATAAAAAAAAAAAAAATGATCGTTCTTTTAAATGGTGGAATTACGAGAACAAAATTATCTAATTTTGCTTATTATCTTCTCTCGGCAACTTTCTTTTCCGACAAATTTTTGCAATTTAACGCGTGATCATTCCACTTTTAGTTTCGGTAATATTATTCCATACACTTACGCTGGCCACACGCAGGATCGTCTTGCGACTTACGACTCACGACTCGGGTCGTGACGAATCCGAGTCGCGTGTGATTTTACAGTGACAGAATGGGACACTGCAACGACTGCGACTCGATTCCCCAGCCTTATTTTTATGTAGTTCAGTATGTATTTGACACGTGTGTGTGTGTGTGTGTGTGTGTGTGTGTAACGTTCTTTCGCTTTATGTACAAGTTTAATAATTATGATATTTTGGGGGTTTAATTTCCCTCGTAACCGCAAAGGTCACGTAACAGAGGGGACCTACAACTTCACGTGCAATCCAAACGACAGGTTACCAATCACCTAGACTCAGAGGACGGTCTTCCATCCAACTACTCTCCAGACACGATGTCGCTTAACTTCGCCGATCTACGGGAAGCGGTACTGCGACATTGCTACATCATAGCTCTTGCGCAAGGATAATCGCTATTGTATGACTGAGCAATGAAAAAATGCACAGTATGTAGAAAGCGCCTTAGTACCCTTTAAAATCCTATTATTTTTAAACATGATAATGATTATTGACCTATGAAAGCCTGTGAGAAAGACTTATACCATATTAATTATATCCTTGAATGCCTCAAACCCTATAAAAAGCTAGTCAAAGTACTGCAATCTAATTAGAAAAGGTCCATAATTAACGTCGTGTCTACAAAGTTACACCCAAAAAACAAGAGCATCCGTTTTCTTTACATTTCGCTTACCTAGCCGTTTCTTAGTCTGAACTAAAATATAAAAATTAAATAGTAAATCGTTTTTAAACACATTCATTTCGTGTTTGCGTGTGTAACAAAGCAATTTGTAAAGCTTATAATTGTAATTTGTAAAGCTATAATTCTTATCGTAAACAATAAGTCTATCCCCAACATTTTAAAACAATGCACTCCGCCATTAAAGAGAGCAAATAAGCATTTCATTAAGAGAAGAACACGAGTAAAATTGCCAAAAAAGAGTCTTTATTGCAAAGGTTAATAAGGAACAACGCGAATGAGCAAAGTTGACAAGATATTTTAAGATTAAGGCTAAATTTTGTTACCTAAAACAGTTATAAAAAAGTTAATCCGACCAAAGTGACCCCATATAAAAACACACACACACACACACACAAGGTTTACTCAAGTTGCATAACGATAAGAAAATTAGAAAAAATTAGCAAACACTTATGAAACTGGTTTAAATATAAATTTTTATCGAAATTATGTGGCCGATTTTACTAAAAGAAGTATTTATACTGAACGCTTCAATGAATTCAGCGAACTCTATACCAAATATTTTTATATTACGGTACAGAAAAAAAAAATGCGCAAAAAAACCCCTTACAAACAAAATAATTCATGGTAACATAATTACTTTCATATAAACATCAGCAAAATACTGTAACAAACACTTTCCTACGTAATTTCTGCCGTAAATGATAGTACCTCAGATGCGATATATTAGGCTTTAATTGCACGACGAAGGTAAGACTAAGGCTATGTGCCAGATTTTGTGTCACAAACTTGTGGTAATGAAAACCGTTATGTTATTGAAATATACTGACCGCCTTTCTGCATATTTCTTCAGTTTCAAAGGGTATAAACGTACTTCAGCTTTGTTTAGTAAATACCCATAGTCATTTATGGTATATATATATATATATATATACACTGTATATATCTTGCAATTACCTCTTACTGTTGCGACATTGCCACATCTACCAAATTTAACCTGACCTAATTTAACCTACCTCAGCTAACCTCAATTTGGGGGGTCAAGTTCACCTGGGACAATCACGTAGGAGCAAAATGACTTTATTTGAACCTTCGATAAATATCTTTTATTGAAACTAGGCTTAAAAATAACAAATAATAAGGTTTGGATTTGTTTTACTTCTTACGTAACGCCAAATTCATGGGACTGAGGGTGTGCATGCAGTTTTTGTTCGATGGTGTCTCAGAAGTCGCGCACCATTGGCTAATGTAGCTTCATCAATTTAATTTTTTTTAAGATAGCTTTTGATTAACTGTACATACTAATAATTTTATTGTTCAAACATTATCGAACATATATTGTAAATTAAGCATCACTTATAAACCATTTCGATTCGTAAACCTCGTAAATCTGAATAAAGCCCATGGTGCGCGAATTCTGAGACACCCTGTATATATATATATATATATACGTATATATATATATATATATATATATATATATATATATATATATATATATATATATATATAATATAATATAATATATATATATATATATATTTTTACCTAGGTAAATGCATAATGAATTTTGAGCTAATATTTAAATCTAAATAAATGTCTTTTCATCGTTTAAAAACATTCTCTAAACGTTTGAGAATTTGTGTGTGGTTCTCTTCATTTAGAAGTGACGACCATTCTTAATTATTTCTTCTTTTTTTTTCTTCTTTTAAGATTCTTTCAAAGTAAGCAAAAATTCTTCGTTTTATTGCGCACCCGTTTCAGGTTACCTGGCTCTCAGGTATGCGTATCAAATATCATTGTATGCAATTTTATTTAACTGCTAAACCTTAATTACAAGAAGAAAGCTTTTATGAATGTTTAAGCATGTTAAAAACTCGTAGGAAACATGTAAAAAACATGCAAAAACGTAATTAATTGGTCATTTTTCTCTCTCTCTCTGTCTCTCTCTCTCGGAAATACCAAATAGAGCGTCTGTTCAGCCGACCTTTGGAAGGTCGTTTAGCGGGTCTTGCCAAACGCGTGAGATTCCCAAGGGGCGTTTTGGGCATAATACTCTTTCCCCTCCCCCTTTTTACGATATTATATATGGGGGTAAAAATGAGAAGGCCAAACATTGGATATGAATGTCCTCTGGATATTTTGCTGACCAACCTGTTCTTGCATCCTTCTTTTAACAAAAACAAAAGTAATCCTTATTTAATTCCATTCTATTTCTTTAATTATATTCTAGAGGTCAGAACAGTGTGTGTGCGTGCGTGTGTGTGTGTGTGTAAAAATAGTTCGTTATACGCATGACTGGAAAAAAATTAGTTTTCGTGTTTGAAAATGATAAATGTTTACAAGTGCAAACTAAAAACCAAAAACCTTATCATGAACGAGATGCATATAAAGAGATTTTAAAAAATTAATAATAATAATCTTATAATAATAATATATACTATAATAAAAAAAAAAAAATAACCCGCATGAATTAATTAACATTGGTCTAACAAAATACTTCCATCAGAGTTTATTTATATTTTTATGCTCAAAATTAGATGCGTAAATTAATTTTCAAGCTTAAATGCAAACATTTTAATCCCAGAATGGACTCAATTTATACTTGAAGTTTTATATAATTTGGTGCTGTTTATTAGTGTCTAACACGAGGAACACATTGATTTTATTGGTTTTACTTGATAAGAGGAATATATATATATATATATATATATATATATATATATATATATATATATAATACACACAGACCGTGCATGGAACAAGGAACTCTTCTGGGATAATGAAATCCACTATAGTCCGAATAAGTAAAAGTGGACGCTCAATTCTGCCAGTTGAGGTTTAAGTTTTGGTTAAAAATATAATAGTTACCCCTTTTTCTTTTATGTATTCAATCTGACGTGAAGGCAGCGAGTCTTTTGCTTATATTGAGGTTCTAAATGTAGCAGGGCTAGGCTGCTTTAAACCCTAGATCCATGTCCCAAAGCTGGATCCTGTCTGCTTTGCAGATAGCTGGTGAGGGAAGCTATATTTATGGGACCTCTTTGCGAGAGACCCGTTGCCCACGTCGGGCTTGCATCATAAAAAAGAAAAACTATGGTATTTGTCATTTACCATTACTTATTCGGACTATAGTGGATTTCATTATCCCAGAAGAGTTCCTTGTTCCATGCACGGTCTGTGTGTATCATAAAAAACTCAGGGAACCATTCTGAGTTCATTCCCATATATATATATATATATATATATATATATGTGTGTGTGTGTGTGTGTGTGTGTGTGTGTGTGTGTGTGTATATATATATATATTTGGACTTTGATTTTGGCTCTCTTCTCCTTCTTTGGGGCATTCGCCCTTGGCCCTCCTTCCAGCATATATATATATATATATATATATATATATATATATATATATATATATATATATATATATATACCTCTGCTGTCAGCGTTTTGTGTATAAAATGTTTGATCCATGGCGCTTAAGGATAAAACGTGCAGTAGGAATTCGTAGATTATAAAGAAAGCATCATTACCGCAGATTTTCTACAGGGCAAAAATATGGCTGAAAATTACACCCGAAATGTAGGTGATAATTAGGAATCTCTTTTTGGTTTGAGAGTTCATTATTATTATTTTTTTTTTTCCTTCCTTTCTTCATTCTTTGTCTTTCAATTTTTGTTTTTTTGTATTCTTTGTTTGGTTTTTATTGTTTGCTACCTTTCTTCTTTGTTAAAGATGGCGTAGAATGAAATTATCTGTTTTGCCGATCTATTATTCCGTTGTCTGAGGGTTTGTGTATATAAAGTAACGTGGCATTGCACAGTTTAAATTTTTTTTACGCCATTGTTTTCCTATTGGAGTAGAATCATTTTATAAACGTTAATAATTTTAATATTTAAATACATTAAGTATTTAGTTTTTTGTACGATAATTAACATGACTAAGAAACGCATTTAATGGCGTCTCTATACCATATAGAAGCGTCCTCGTGAAGGTGTATTAGAGTATAGAAGAAGAAAAAGATAATGATAAACCGGAAATGTATAAACAGAACAAAGATAGGAAAAAAAACAAAGATAGGCAAGAATATTAAAAACTAAGTATAATAAAGACCCTAAATACATTAACATTCACGCAACCTCGATCGAGTACACGATGTCAAAGCTTCAATTTATGGACCAAAAATAACCCAGTAATTCACAGTCATGACTAAAAATATTAGTTCAACTCCAGCTTGAAACTTGATCGCCAACATTTTATTTAGTAAAATTATGAGATAGAACTTTGAGCATGTTAAAAAAAAGGTCCAATCGAGCTGACTGTTCGCTTCGCTCGAAGCTCAAACGCGGAACTTTACCTCAGAATTTGAACTAGAAACCAAACTTCTTCAGGTGCTCTTCGATCTCTACTCCCACTCGATCGAACCCGATTCCTCGGGCCCTGTGTCCTGTTTTAATGTGTAAATATTTTAAACTTCAATTTCTATCGAATATTAATTATATATATATATATATATATATATATATATATATATATATATATATATATATTCATTTATGTATTTCCCCCATATATATATATATATATATATATATATATATATACCATCACAAAACAAATATGTGAGGTTATACCTAACGCGTAGTTTGTGCATCCTTTTTCTCTTGCAAGTATCATTTAATATTTCCTCAATTTTAGTGAAGTTCAAAATATATGTTTGCCACAGTAAAATTTTCATGGCAGTATCGAAGTAGTTATCGTACGTCTGGCAACGTGGCTTGTACTCAATTTGTGAATATTTTTTTTTTTTTTTTTAAATAAAAACATTGAAACACTGTCCTATTGAAACAAAACTTTTTAAAGTTATCTTAAATATAAGATTATAGAGAGCTTACCAATATAAACTATTGTCCTAAAATAAACAGAAAGTAGTAGTAATGTACGCGTACAAATAAAGGTGAAATTGTGTATGATAAGTTTTCCAACTAAAAACGGATGCCATGTATTGGAAATTTTTGCATTTAAGTAGGTTATAGCGAGAGATGTCCATTCTTATCTCATTTATACCTTTGGGGTTAGTCTGTTATTACTATGTCCTTTCCTTACGCACTGAACGAAACCGAACAAAGAGAAGCGCAACCACTAAGTTACTATGTAGGTCTGCACGCACGCACGCACGCACGCGCACACACACACATATATATATATATATATATACCAACAAAATGGTTAAAATCAACAAGAAAAACTACATCCGCTTCGTACTTATCTGTTATAGGCAGGGGTGTAGTGGCAAATTTTAAGGTGCAGGAGCTCTAAGGAATATATAATAATAAAAATAATACAATAATAATAACAATAATAATAATAATACTTCACTTAGACTTGGAATATTAAAAACTTGAAATCACAATTAGAAGCCATTGCTTTCATCTCAGTCTGTTTGTTCCCAACTTCCAAGTATCAACTAAAAAAAAATAAAAATAAAATTTGGATGAATGGAAGTGCGGGAGCGGCGCTCCCGTGCGCTCCCGCAGCACTACACCCCTGGTTATAGGCGTGTATATATATATATATTATATATATATATATATAGTCTTAAACTATAAAGAGACAAATGGAGGTCAAATAGTGGCTTTATTAATGCATTTATGCATAAAATATCAAGCGATATTCCTTCATGGACGAAAGAGAAAACAGAGACACAAAGCGGGAACAAATAGGTCAGGACAAATAAAGAAAGAGAAATTGATAAGGGAAATAAAAGATAAAAATTTAATTTTATCTAAACTGTTTATGCGATATTTTCATGAGCTTCTCTACGACTACTGACAATGGACTACATTCAGAGAGTCAAGTTCAAGAAATACTTGACTGTGATTTGCTTTCTTTGTTTCACTCTCTCTCTCTGTATATAATATATATATATATATATATATATATATATATACAGGGCCGGATCCAGAAGTTGCGAGGCCCTAGGCAGATCTAGAAATTGCGAGGCCCTAGGCCTATATATATGAAAATATGGACTTAATTATCGGTACTATACCAGCAATATTAGAATCCCGCATTGACAGAACTATGCCAGCACTTAAAAATTAAACCAAACCAAAATAATCACGCATGGAAATTGTATAAGAAATATAAATAAACCATACAAATAAGTATAAATTATAATATGAATCAAGATTTGTATCGAAAATATAAGACAATGATTTCTAAGATTTATATAATATTATAGGTAATGACTTTCCATAGTATACAAACGTTTTTCATATGTGATGTATAAGAGATGTTGACATTTCATTTTTTATAATAGTGAGCGATCGACTTATCAGGCTAAATATTAATGCTTTAATATTTGGTTCAGATGCTCCTTGAATATTACAGCAATGCTTTTCTACTTTTCTTCGAGCTAAACTCTTCAATTAATTGAGAATAATCTAATGAATTTGTTATATCGTTTTCTATTGATAACATAGCTAATGATTGCAATCTCGCTTGAGACATGGTGGAACGCAAATATGTTTTAATAAGTTTGAGACGCGAGAAACTTCTTTCAGCCGAAGCAACAGTAACTGGGATGGTTAATACTATTCGAAGTGCGATATAAACCTTAGGACAAATCTCACTTAGTTGTTTTTGCACTATATAAACAAGGGCATTTCCGAGATTTGTTTTCTCAGGTATAAACCTGCAAAGTTCTTTAAGTTCTTCATAGAGTTCTAAATCATTAATATCACTTGAACAGAACGCGCAAAACGGCTTGAGCGAGGCCCCCTTTGGCGCGAGGCCCTAGGCGATCGCCTAGTTCGCCTATAGCTAAATCCGGGCCTGTATATATATATATATATATATATATATATATATATATAATCATGGTAAAAACTCGAAGTCAGTTGTTACCCGTTTTGACTGATTTTGGCTTTTACCTGTTAGGTTAGGTTTAGGGCATTATTATTACTATATATGTGTGCATATATATATATATATATATATATATATATATATATATATATATATATATTAGTCAAAAGCCGAAATCAGTCAATACGAGTACTGACCAAGGTGTTAGTCAATACGCGTAATGACTGATTTCGGCTTTTGAATGTAACACACACACACACACATATATATATATATATATACATAAGCTTTTCATTGTCCTACGAGGGCAGGTGGAGATCAGACAGCAATTCCCTCCTTCACCAAATCTCGCAAATAAGGCGGGATGCTGCAGAGGGGTCGACCGCAGGTCAATCCTGAACCGTCGTTCAAACTCATCTAAAGTAACCTAATGTATGTATATATATAGATAGCGCCCTTAAGAGCTACTTATTATGGACGGTTCTTCTAACGGTGCTTAAGTGAACTTATGTCTGTCCATTTTGATCCATAACTCTCTGAAATTTATAACTGCCGTTTTTCTAACGCATTTTTAACATAATTATGATGTTACGTGGACGTAAAACACCATTTACATGATTTAATGCCTTATATATATATATATATATATATATATACACACACACTTTGAATAAAATTATAAATACGATAAAAAGGGAAAAATTTGTACCAAAAAAAAACAACCAAGAAGTAGAAATTGAGGAATAACTTCGCCATAAAGTGTAAATTAATGTTCCCCTTATTTGTCATATTATAACCTTGTTGAGAGTAAATTCAAGTTTCCTTTTTTTAAAAAAAATAAAATAAAAAATAATTGAATTTCGCTCCAGTCTTTGACGTAACGGTAATGTCAGGAGTAATATATTAATTCTTTTTAATACATGTGGTCATTACTACTATTGCTACTACTATTATTATTATTATTACTGACGGTAATTGGGCTCAGTGGCATGGGAAAAACTACGTGTGTATTAGTTTTTTTGGGGTTCTTATTTATTCAAAGATATTTATGGTTTCATTTGATATTTGCAATTATCTTCTTATCGTAAAAATGAACAGTGATTTGAACGCGGGAAAAAGAGTGATCTTTGCATACCAAATTGGATGCTATTTTTTGTTCTGTTCTCTGCAACGGTACATAAACTTCAATATATATATATATATATATATATATATATACACACGGTGTTCAAAACGACGCACTGCAGTTGAAAAATTTATTTATTTACAATAAATGTATAATTTATGAAAAATTTATTTATTATACATTTATTGTAAATAAGTTAATTTTCCAACTGTAGTGCGATTTTTTGAACACCCTGTGTATATATATATATACACACAGGGGTGTTGCCAGAACTTCTTTTCGGAAGGGGTTAATATATATATATATATATATATATATATATATATATATATATATATATATATATATATATATATATATATATATATATATTAAGTGTGTAACTGAGTGAAAACACATTCACAAATGTATTATAATAATTGAACATGTGCTGAAGGTACCTGGCATGGCGTACTTATATATAATTTACTTATAATTTCCAGAAAGGCATAGAAATATCAAACCTATGATTTTATTTCCAAGGGAGGGGGTGCTGAAACCCCCACAGCCCTCCTTGTCTACGTCTCATATATATATATGATCACGTATAATACACTTTTAAACCAAGACTTTACGATGCAGTTCCTTTCTAATATTATCCTTTAAACGTTTAGAATTCTATTTTATAAAGCAGACTCGTTACCAAAATAATAATTTTTCCACTAAAAATCATTTTTGCCTTCATGAGTTCGACTCGTAAATTTTCTACACCAATTATTAATGAGATCCAAAATATCATACCAGAAAAAAATTATTTATATGTGTATGTGTATGTGTATGTGTGTATGTGTGTGTTAGTTCAAAAAGATGTTACCACTTATATGTCATTGTTTACCACTTATAGTTTGTGGGTTTTTTTGTTTATCAAGTATTTGTGTGTGTATTTGTTTGTTTTTTAATAATAATAATAAATAATAATAATAATAATAGTTTTTAATAATAAATACACACTATTGAAATATATTTTTCAAAGCATTCCTCCCCCCCTACTAAGTGGAGCATTTCTTGTAGCACCCTGTACATATATATGTATATGAGTGAGAGAGAGAGAGAGAGAGAGAGAGAGAGAGAGAGAGAGAGAGAGAGAGAGAGAGAGAGAGATTCAACAATAAACATTTCTACTTTAATGCCTGTATAAAGTAACTTCTGTAGATATAATTGGTAACAGAAGTAGATCGGAGTCCATTAGAGCGATACTAAGCACAAGTTTTGTTTTTTAGGTCTGTATCAGACTCGGTGACTGTGACGTAAGGACGTTAAGAACACGCTTTTCTTATGGGAAAATGAACCTTAGAGTACCCTTTAAGGATAACTTCAGGGCGTGTTACTGAGAGGAAATCAACCTCCATATTTCCGGTGTTCAATTCACCTGTCTTTGATGAATACACCAGTTGTGCAGGTGTTTGTGTGTATTTATACTGTGTGTCTGTGTGTATTTATACTGTGTGTCTGTGTGTATTTATACTGTGTGTCTGTGTTATTTATACTGTGTGTCTGTGTGTATTTATACTGTGTGTCTGTGTGTATTTATACTGTGTCTGTTGTGTGTATTTATACTGTGTGTCTGTGTGTATTTATACTGTGTGTCTGTGTGTATTTATACTGTGTGTGTGTGTGTATTTATACTGTGTGTGTGTGTGTATTTATACTGTGTGTGTGTGTGATTTATACTGTGTGTGTGTGTGTATTTATACTGTGTGTGTGTGTGTTATTATACTGTGTGTCTGTGTGTATTTATACTGTGTGTATTTATACTGTGTGTCTGTGTGTATTTATACTGTGTGTTTGTATATGTATACTGTGTATGTATACTGTGTGTGTGTGTGTGTGTGTGTGTGTTTTAACGAGTTAACTGGTTAATATTTAACAAAAACAAAGTTCCATAAACAAAGTTTCATATACTCATCTTCATCAAATTCTTTAGAATCGACAAATTTACGAATCAATTGTCGCTTAACCTAAATTAACCTAAATTAACTCGTCGAATTTGGAAAATTTCCTCATTATTTCGGTTAAAAAAACGTTCCTGAGTAATACACATTCAATAGTAAACAAATTTCGGTCATCGAAGGCTGCAGAGACACGAAAACTCTCATTCATTACAATACGGAAAACTAAAAGTTTAAATTCCAGTTCTTTTTTGTCTTTTTAAGGATCCAATGAAGTGTATAAAAAACAAAAAACAAGAGTGGAAATATTAAAAAAAACAAAAACAAGCGCGCGAAAAACATTCCACCATACGCTACGTGGCCAGACGTCATAACATTTCAAATTCAGATACCCGAAGGGAGCACCAGGAAGAAAATCGAGAGGTAAAATTTTAAATGAAACCACAAAACATTTTTACCAACAACAAGAACAACAACATCAACAGGATCTTCCACGAGGAGTAAAAGCTGAACGAAACTTAAATAAAAAATTTAAAATAACAAAATCAATGAATCGTATCCAAAAGAACAATTGTCCAACAATTTCTCTCCAAAGTGAACGAATCAACGCATGTGAGAGCTCTTTGTTTCGCCTCCAATTCTCGCTTAAGGAATTGTGTTGTTCTCCTGACGTTGCACCGTTAAAACCCGTGCATTATATAAAGGTTTCTCTCTGCTTTACCTTTAGTGCAACGCTTTGTTCCTAACGGGCTTCGCAACCTAGAAAACTATTACTGTACTATTACTGTACGATTTTACATCATCATTACCAACAAAAATGGTCCTGTAACGTTAGAAACAAAGAAATGGTTATAACGTATTACCATTTAACGGGTTATGGTTTGCTTGTTAAAATTCATTAATGATTAATTAAACGTTGTTTTAATACATCATGCAATTATCTGTTATCAATCTTTAAATAATTAGCATTTGTAATTGTCTATTAGAAATGATAAATATAACTATTTGAATGCACTCTGCCTATTCTTTTGGCGTTTCGCAAGTGTGTGTGTGTGTGTGTGTGTGTGTGTGTGTGTGTGTGTGTGTGTGTGTATACACACATACATACATATATATATATATATATAGATGATAGTGTAGCCTTTACCTTGAAAGGTGAAATTAATATTTTCAATGAAAGTGAATTTCCACGCAATGGAATAGTCTCCCTTCTTAGGTGCCAATTAGGAAGGAGTACAATTGTGATCCAGTGTTTTTACAGCAAATATTTTCATTATTATTATTATTATTTTGAAAATTATTCAGATTTATTTAATAATAATTGAGATGTAAATCCAAATTATTTAGTTTTAAAACCCATTTAGGAGTGTAGTCAGTGTACCACTTCTTCGGTGGTTTAAGCTTTTTCACATAAATTAAAACGGTACTTACGTATTATCGGGACTACCAAACTGTTTATTATGTATTTTTGCTCTCGTCATTTTCGTTTAAACTTACGAAAATATCACAACTTAACCTAACCAATCATCAAGGGCGTACAGTTGACCTGCCCGCCCTCACATGGAGTCCTTTCTAGTGGACTTTATTTGACGTCAATCTCGGAGGACGGGACCCTTTCAGTGCCATACTGGAAACAATTAAGGAATATTGGCCACGTGAAATTGATTATTGAGTGTTTATCATACTTATGTTATGTATATCATAAGTTATCATATCATATATTATATTATATTATCCACAATGAATAAAATAGCTTAAACGGAAAATGTGTTTTTCGTAGGTAGTCCCGATAATACTAGATGAAGACAAAGCAATGGATGTTTTTATCAATTACGGCGTTATTCTCTCATCCTTAACTTGCCCGAAATGTGACGGTGAGTGCCTAATACGAAATGATCAGAAGATATTTAGGTGAAATAACCAATATTAACCTGTTAGGTTAATTGAATGCCCGGTTACAACCGAATGCCCAGTTAGGTCAACTGAATGCCAGGTTAGGTTAATTGAACGCCCGGTTAGGTCAACTGTACGCCCTTGATGATTGGTTAGGTTAAGTTGTGATATTTTCGTTAGTTGAAACGAAAATGACGAGAGCAAAAATACATAATAAACAGTTTGGTAGTCCCGATAATACGTAAGCACCATTAAAACCTATTTAGAAGTGTACCACTTCGTCGGTGGTTTAAGCTTTAACATATAAATACGAAAGAAAACTTTATCAGATAATTTACCAGAGCAACACTCAAAACCTTTATCGCCATTACATATTCCAGTGAATAAATACAACCTATATGTATGTATATACTGTATATAATATATATATATATATATATATATATATATATATATATACATTCAACTGCAAAGAACACGCAGTATAAATAACGTAAAGAACGACGCTTGTATAGGAGATATTCCGCGCAAGACGAGAGAGAGAGAACGGAACAAATGAAAAAATGAGGTAACCACCTGGGAATCGAACCCTGGATCTTCCGATTGCCGGTCAGACGCGATACCATTACACCATGGACCTCACTCTTCCAAATGCCGTAATTCTTCTACATACTCGCAGAAACCAATGCCCCAAGGGGGCACCTCCCGCATGACGTAACATTATATACATTCAACTGCAAAGAACACGCAGTATAAATAACGTAAAGAACGACGCTTGTATAGGAGATATTCGCGCAAGACGAGAGAGAGAGAACGGAACAAATGAAAAAATGAGGTAACCACCTGGGAATCGAACCCGGGATCTTCCGATTGCCGGTCAGACGCGATACCATTACACCATGGACCTCACTCTTCCAAATGCCGTAATTCTTCTACATACTCGCAGAAACCAATGCCCCAAGGGGGCACCTCCCGCATGCCGTAACATTATATACATTCAACTGCAAAGAACACGCAGTATAAATAACGTAAAGAACGACGCTTGTATAGGAGATATTCCGCGCAAGACGAGAGAGAGAGAACGGAACAAATGAAAAAATGAGGTAACCACCTGGGAATCGAACCCGGGATCTTCCGATTGCCGGTCAGACGCGATACCATTACACCATGGACCTCACTCTTCCAAATGCCGTAATTCTTCTACGTTACGGCATGCGGGAGGTGCCCCCTTGGGGCATTGGTTTCTGCGAGTATGTAGAAGAATTACGGCTTTGGAAGAGTGAGGTCCATGGTGTAATGGTATCGCGTCTGACGAGGCGCGGAATATCTCCTATACAAGCGTCGTCTTTACGATATATATATATATATATATATATATATATATATATATATACGTGATACCCGAGGTTTCGAGAGATTCATATATATACTTAATGGATGTAGATCATGCTACAATTTGATAATAAGGGACTATAAATTTATCCCTCAATAAATAGCAATGGGACAACTATCTCTTCTTCACATCGACAAGTAAATTTGAAAATACAGCGTAGTACCAAGTTCACTATTTCCTTATTATTTATCACGTGTATAAATTTCAGCCATCCATTATGATAATGAGATTAATTTTGTCATAACTGGGAATATAACTATGGAATATATATATATATTATATATATATATATATATATATATATATATATATATATAATTTTATATTTAAGCTCACCCTAAGGTAGTGTATGAAGTTCTGAGTAGTGAAGATGGAAGGGGGTGTATTATGTTAAATGCGAATTGTCCATACAGCCATTTATTTTGTATTTTCATATATTAAGTTTGCATCTTTGTATTAATATATTGTGATAATAGGTTTTTCTATAGTACTTTAGCATTTTTTTTTTTTTTATTAAAACATTTAATTTTAATAGCAAGGTTATAATAATAGTTTCGGAAAAAAGTCCGCCTAAAAACAAAATTTATAAATTAAAAATCACTATTTTCCTTTGATTATTTATTTATTTATTTGCTTTGGTGACACTAATAAAATTTTCAAAAACAAAACAGTTATGATTCATAAGTAAGAAATTTTATATTTCTAGGCGAACTTTTTTCCGAAACATTAAATTATTAAAATTAATATAGGAGGTACTTACTATTTCCTTCCGGAGAAATTCCATTTTTACATCGAGTTGAGTCTTGGTTTCAATTTTGATTTTGGAGGAGTTCCGGAAAGTTCTTCCGGGGGAATGAAATTGGATTCAACTGCAAAACTCATTTCTGAGCCAAAACTGGCGTTAAATTTAGAGTCTATTATGGCGTCTCCTTTTGATATGAGTTCAGAATCGATATTCTCATCTCGTTCAGAGGCTGTTGGTTGAGACATGTACAATGACCATTTTTTCTTCAGAGTTTCTGAACTTCGAAGTCTTTTTTCAAAATATTCTTTGCACTCTTTCGCAACTGGGTCTTCGAAAGGATCCGGTAAAGGAGTATATCCTTCTCCTAGGGAATATTCCCCGAGGACATGCTCTCCATGCCAGATGTGTCACCGTGGGTCCGCGAGATATCATTAAAACGCGAAACTGCAGCGGAGTTATGTCGTAAAGAGGATTATCAACAAATAAGATCCTGTTGGTGTCTGAAGTTGGAGATTGACTTCCAGGGCTAGTATTCCGATGTCTAGGAAGAGTCGAGGTTACAGACACGCGCTTTTAAAACTTCCGTAACTACTACTGCTACTTGAGGAGTACCCACTCGAAGCACTTAAACACGACGCAGAGTCTGAACTGGTACTTAAGGTGTGTAAAGCAGAATGCGAGTGAGCTCCCGTTAGACGAGGCTTTCGAGGCATTATCACGATTTTACCAGCCTGCCAAAGATCCGATCTGGAATTTCCCTCAAATAGGTCACTAGAATTGTTGTTGTACACATTCTCAGCTCTCCTCTTCGACTCCCCCCTCAGCAGAAGAGAACGAACCTTCTGCTCCACACGGTTACTGCCCCTCGAGGGAGAAGACTAACGTTCTCGCAGCTGCGATGCCGAAGAATCCCCCCCTCCTCTTTTCTCCTTAAAAAGTTGCTCTTTGCAGTTCCTCAACATCGCGTCCTTTCTTCGTTCTTCCCTCCTTCGCGTTTGAAGGATGCGAGGTTAAACGAAGTGAAATCCGAAGGCAGTTGTCCATTTTGAAGAACGGCCGAGAGAGGAGGAAGCTCTTTGCAAGATGTCCTGAAATGACCCACGGAAATCTCTTTTCCTTCTTCAATACTACCTTTTGAACAAGAGAGTTTATACTGACCGGACCTCATTTTTGATCATTCAAAGTCATACCTGGAAAGAAAAATTAAAAAATATATAATAGAATTATCCATTTGAAAACAAATTCTTTATAAATCTACAAAAGTTCCTAACTTAAGTCATCGTTAATTATTTTATATAAATACTTAAAATTTACTTTTTAATACGAACATAAGACATTAAAAAAATATATCAGTTCCCAGCCATAGTGTCACGAGTAAGTATGAAAATACTATACTTTTAATTTTTGTTATACAGTATTAATATAAAAAAAATTAATTTGTAAATTACACATATACAGTGTGTGTGTATATAATGTTTGTCGTATATTATTATATTAATATATGCGAAAGCATACTGAAACCATGAAAGTTTTTTCAGCAGTATACAGGGTGTCCCGTAAGTCTGGACCCATAGGGAAAAATAATAAAATTACAAAATAGTCCAAAAATTTATTTATAATATTTTTTATTATTTTATTATTATTTTTATTATTTTTTTATTATGATCTTACTCCGCTGGAGTTTTATTTGTGGGGCCACTTGAAAGCCAAAGTGTACGAGGTCAAACTTCAGAACATTTTCCACCTTAAAGCACGCATTGTGGAGGCGTGTCAAGAAATTTCTGCGACTGTGATTCAGAAAGTGCTGTCGCAGTGGAGATTGCGTCTTCAACTATGTGTGCGACACAACGGCGGACACTTTGAACAGATTATGTAATAAATTTTTGGACTATTTTGTAATTTTATTATTTTTCCCTATGGGTCCAGACTTACGGGACACCCTGTATATATATATATATATATATATATATATATATATATATATATATATAATATATTAGTGGTGGACCGGATGTCAGTTTTTCAACATCTGCGGATGCGGATTTTTAATTTCAATATCCGCTGATGCGGATGCGGATATTTAGTTAATCTATCAATATAATATAGAATTATGAATATATGACATAATTTTTCAAATTTCGTGATATTACTATTATGGCAGGCAATGCATAAGAATTAAAATTAATATTAATGTTTTCATTATAAAAATAATAACTTTCTCAAGAGTTTCAGCCACAGAAAATTCAATGAAACAAGTTTCATTCAATTTTCAATGGCTAATTTAGAAACTGTGCAAATTTTGCACTGTGTTTGCTATAGAAAATTAGCATTTTTATTTTTGCTAAAGAATTTACCATTTTCTGTATTTATTTACAATAATCTTGTTCGAAACACGATAGGTTGCTTGATCTTATACGAACAATTTCATTCTGAAAAGTTACTGTGTTGCTGTGAAAAAAAAAAAAATATCAGTGGAGTACGCACAGCGGCACAGGCAGTATTTATTCATTTAAGGGTATTTATATTTTGAGGTTTATATATTTGTTTGTTCATTAATAATTAATACTTTACATGAAATGTGCATGACTGGGCCTTATAAGCTACTTTATAAGCTAATTTAATTGTAAATTGCATAATTTATTAGAGGTAATATCCGCATAACATCCGCAGTCAGAAGTGCGGATGCGAATGTTAAAAATTATGCGGATATCCGGTCCACCACTAATATATATATATATATATATATATATATATATATATATAATGCAAACCCACAAGAAAAAAGAAAAAATTATTCCAAGGCTTTTTTCGTGTATTCAACAGTACACCTCGTCAGGGAATACACGAAATGCCTTGGAATAATTTATTCTTTTTCTTTGTGGGTTTGCAGCATTCACTCATTTCACGTGTTTAAGTGTGAAACTCATCCCATATATATATATATATACTGTATAATATATGTAATCTTACACTATAACCGAAAAATAATATTTGACAAAAATGTAACTAGTGATAACTGGTTTGTTTTAATCTCTTATGCAAGCAACGTGAAAATGATGTAACATTTTAAAATAAGTAACATTCAGAATCTCCTATGCACAAGGGTGTATGTATACACACACACACACACACACACACACACAGAGACGGAAATTCTTAAAGTTTTACAAAGGTGTTCCGACGTGTGTCACATGAGTAGGATACATTTTGACGTTGTCAAGCTCAGTTGAGTAGACCTATTACAGCCTTGAACGGACGATAGATCAAATTCAATGTCGTTTCACAATCCAGAATTAAAAAAAAGAGCAGCAATTAGTTATCGCTAAGCGACAACCCATGAAATTTTAGACTTCAGCGCGTGATTCGGATAATGGAGATGAAAAGCACCACGCAGATAAGAACAATTAATTACAATAAGTTGTTTATGTTAAAGGGCTCTCTCATGTTATGAATTGTGAATACTTTTAATGCATTTGAAAGTAAGACGCAAATCTTATTGCTAACTATATATATACAGGGCGTCCCAAAAAAATGTATACACACTTTAAATACTTATAAAGACTGTTTATTAAAATACATTTCATTTTCAAAATGTAATAGAATCTACAGACATTATTTAATTGTTTTGTCAACGCCTGTTTTCAAACTGACGTCCGTTCTGGTCCAGGCACTGCTGATAACGCGAAGCAATGGAATCGCAAACATCACGAAACATTTCGTTTGGTATTTGTGCGCATTCTCGTTCAATGGCTGCTCTCAATTCAGCGACTGTTGCAGGTTTTATAGCGTAGACTTTGTCTTTTAAGTACCCCCATAAAAAAAAGTCTAGTGGTGTGAGGTCTGGTGAACGCGGAGGGTATTCTACGAAACCCCTTCGTCCAATCCACATCCACATCGTGCCAAGTACCACTCGCAATACTCCACTCTTCGGTCCGGATCATCATCATCTTCATTAATAGCATGGACTAATCTTGGAATGTAACTTTTCCATTGACAGCGCTTCAAAATGCGTTGGACAGACGATTCTGAAATTCCTACCTCACG